>LPNX010250481.1:13462-45338 GCA_001517045.1 Pseudotsuga menziesii
TACAATGGACATGCGTCAGATATTTGACACCTTGAACATAGTTACCGTTGAAAGTATGGGACCATAAAATTTAAAATCATGTAAACCTTAAATTTTTTTTTATAAAAAGATATATATTTCCTGTTGGATATCCGATGCTTAGGGGTCGGATAACTGACATTTTTGGGTTCATAGACGTCAAATATCCGATAAGGAAATTTCAGATAACCAACACTACAAGGGTCGAAAATCCGACTCCCGAGTGTCGAATATTCGATGACGCTATAAATATTTTGTTATCGGCATTCTGTTGATTGATTGCTCTGACACATCCATACAAAATGTCAGATGACATCGGATTCTGACGTTGGAATTTGGGTTCAAATCCTGTTGTGCAAGAACCTCTGAGCATGGAATTATAGAGTGCTTCTCATACTTGAAGAAGCATGACTTGAAGAACTGTGTCAAAGAAGCTACATATCTAGAGGGAGATGAAGAAAAAGAAAAAGGACTTAGTCAAATGCAAGATGATTATTTCTGCCTCCATTGGATCTCACATATATCATACTTGTAGACTGGCAAGGATATGTTCAGTACAATGACCAATATGTACAAAGGAAAGAATACCAAAGATGACATTAAGGAACCAGCTGAAGAATGTGAAGATACATAACTTAGAGACCATGTAGTTCTAATTCACAAGGGTTTCTCGAATCAAAGAACTACTTGAAGAAGTCAAATAAATACATCATGCTCACACCACTGAATATTCCTCAAGTAATAAGGAATATGAATTCTACCGGTGAAGACAAAGACCATACTCTTAGCTATCTCAACATTGGATAAGAAGGAATGCAATTAGTGACACTCAGAATCAGTACATAGGTTCCCAAAATTAATAGAAGGCTCCAGGACATAAATATCAAGAAGGAATCTATGAACAAACAAAGATAAGTATTTGAATCACATTTTACTATATATGTCATGTATTATGCATGATAGAATGTTTGCATTAATGACATAATACTACTAATATGAATGCTATATGTTAAGAATTATAATCCTCATTTTTCCAAACTGTCTATTAGATTATAGTAGCCTCACTTAGGGGTATTTTTAATCATTATTTGGTTCACTAGTACCATTGGGTCGACATGGCCTAATGGGGCCACACGTACCAGTCACTAGAGTGCAAGGAACACTAATAGAGGATAAATAGAACTAACTGCACTTACATGCATCATTTTAGATGCATCGTAAACAAATACCTACATTTTAGGAGCCACTGGGAGTGCCGACACCAACCTCCTTCAATTGCTGGGAGTTGGTAACTAGTTAAGCTTAGTTATTCTTCACTTACATTTAGTTAGTTCTCCTTCAGTTCAATTAGCACTAGTTATGCATGGCTGCATCTGGGAAGGTGCCATTTCTCACCTACCACTGCAGTTAGATTGATTTAAACTGATTATAACCGATTGAGAAACTGGATTTGACATTTGGAGTTAGACAGTTGAACTCCAATAGTGATTTAGACATCTTTATTTAGCCATGTAGTCAGATACAGTTAGAGTTAGTTGGTGGATTCGAATTCATCCCTAATGATTCGATTTTCTCCTTATGTAACACTAGATTATTTAATGAACATGACACTATAATTATCTGAGCTATACTCATCTATTTCCTGTGGGATTTGTTTTGTTCAGTGTGTATTTTCATTCTCCTTTCACTGCATACCAATTAATAATCCGATTGAATTCATTCCTTGATGATCTAATGACACAACACTTTTAGCATGGTATCAGAGCCATCTCAGGAAATATTTGAGTCTGTCTACTCTCCATAGAACTCCAAAAGTAGCTGGGTTTCCACAAAAGTCCTGTAGGAGTTCCTTGATTCCTCTAAATTTATTCAGAGTCATGGTGCAGGCATGATAGACCCTGAAAAAGTGTTCATGTCAAGAGGGAAGGATTGATTCTAATATAGTTTGAATGTTTTTTATTTTGCAATGAAATTTATACATGTGCTACATAGCTTATGTGAAGATATTGTCATCCTTTGAGTAGGATATTTATGGATTCTCAACCCTCCACACCTCAGATCCTAATACCCTTCAATTATGTTGATTAGAGGGAAGATATGTAGATATCCTTGCACACGAAGGTCTACTTCAGGATAATACTTCGAAGGGAGGTTAATCCCCATCATCCAGTTGAGAGAAACAAGTTTATGAACCACTTATATGAAGCTTGTGGTTATTTATGTACTCACATATCCAGAGATCTCTTCTTTCATATTGAAGGTTTGAGGACTCTCGGGGAAGCTTGGGAGAAGCTTGAAGTCTTGTTTGGAAATCAATATGAGCTTCGGGGACACATTCTAGAGAATGACTTGATATACTTACATCTAAGTAGTTTTGAGGCCATCCAACAATTCTTTACTAAATTTAAGTTTCTTGCACTTCAATGCAGACAGTGGGGAATAGAAATAAAGGATGAACAACATGTGCTCTCCATACTCACCAAAATAGGCCCTGAGTATTTTGTATTTGTCTCAATCTTCCATTCCAGAAGAGATTCCATTCATAATTGCAATATTCCCTCACTTGATTCCTTTGCCGATTCCTTAATACATGAGCAAGGGAAGTTGGTCTAGATGGGAGTCATCCAGACTTCCAAATATCAAGCTCTCCTAGTGACAGACTCTACCAAAGCACAGGATAAAGGGAGACATAGGGGGAAGGATCCTAAAGCATATGATTCAAAGCCTAAAGAGAATCAGAATACATCTGAAGGAGCTTCGGGGTCCAAGAAGAAGGAAAGGTTTGAAATTAAAAAGTGTCCCTATTGTATGAGGGGTTTTCATCCAAAAGACTCGTGCATGAAGAAGACCCTCGACCAGTTGAAATCTCTATGTGTACAGAAAAATATTTCCCTTCCACAAGGTGCAGATATTTCTAATGATGAAGATCATAATGAAGAACATGAGATATTCCATGCCCTGTATGCAAGCCTCACTCTGTCGAAGTTTTATTTGATTTATTTCGGAGCATCCAACCACATGGTTTCCTCTAGGGAATCCTTCATCACTTTACCTCTATCAAAAGGACATAGAAGTCATATGGAAGATGAATATTAAATACCATCTATTGAGAGAGGTTCAGATAAAACCCATCATGATGAATTCATGCCCTCTCCTAATACAAAATAATTTGATGAAGATGAAGAAGAAGCCGAATTTTCCTCACAATCAATTCGAATTAAAGAAAGTCTCCTTGAAGTGACTCATTCTCCTGCTGTTGTGGAAGTGTATGAGATCTCTGATATATTATTTGCTCATATGGCTGATCCAAAAGAATACATTTGATTATATTTTCTTGATTAAAAACTCTCCTTCCATTCTTTGTAAAACTTCTCCAGTGATTCTTCTATTTTAAATTCCGTGCATAGTTTACTGATGATTGTTTCAGAAAATGAAGAGGAATTTGATTTATCTATATTTAATGATATTTCCAACATGTAGATAATTAATACCATGGATATTTTGGAAATAATATCCGGTTGTTGGAGTGATCCATTCACTCTCATTGATCTAGAGATTCTAGTAAATTGCTACATGATTGCTTGCATCAATTTTCAGAATTTTGAAGGAGAGAATTGTGCATATGCCGTCTCGATGGAGCACACTCTTGTATCTAATATGAACATATTTGAATATAATATGATATTATTTGGATATTATATGAAATTATTTGTTTCAGGTTTTAATTTTCAAGAGCTTTCAGTAATGCTTGAAGTTGCTCTTATCAATTTTGGTGTGAAAAATCAAGTACCGCAAGTCTCCTTCAAAATTGTTGTTGGGGATTTTATATCATTCCTCAATTTTGGATCTGATATGTAAATTTTTGGATCTGATATGATATTATTTGGTTCAAGTTTTAAATTCCAAAATCCTTCAATCATGCTTGTAGCTGGTCTCATCAATTTTGGTGTGACAAATCAAGAACCACAAGTCTCCTTCAAACTTGTTGGGGATTTGATGTTAGTTTCCTCTTATGAGTTTTCTGATATTTTATTTTGTGAATAATTGATTATTTATGAATCTATATAATATTATGGAGCTCAATCATTCACTCTCCATAGTCCCAGGGATTCTCTATCTATCTATTTGATCACATGCCCATCTCCTCACAGAACTAGTAAAGATGGAGACATTATGCATTCGCCTGGACACTTTCTCCTAAGACTTGGGGCTGATTTTACCTCACATGGTTTGATGTTAAAGGATTAAATATATCAGTTTATTGGGTGTTCCTCACATGGTTCAAAATCTCAAGAACCTTTCCTCTCTCATTAGTTGATTTCAGTTGCTCTACATGGGTCCAGTTTTCATCTTGCAACTCTCTATATTCCTAATTCAGTTGAGCACATTATTCTTCTTCCAAAGAGGAAGATTCCTATAGACATAATAAATTTTTTTAGATTCATAGGTTCACATGCATAGATTCAAGATGCTATTGCATAGAAGAACCAGAATACTGCATTACTGCTGCAAATTGCAGCAAAGATTTTGCAAGTTTTTAACTTGTATTTCTTGATTTCTTCTTATATTGAGGGGGGGGTTTTCTCATGAGGTTTTCCCCTATTTCCTTGGTTTATTAAGCATAATTATTTAAATTTTATATTGTATATGGGTGACTTTTGGCCTTGTTTCTAGGGCCCACAGTTTTCCAAGTTAAGATTGAGGGTGGGGGGGTGTTAGGATTTATAATCCTCCATTGTCCATTAGATTATATTAACCTAACTTAGGAGTATTTTTAATCATTATTTGATTCACTAGTACCATTGGGTACACATGTCCTAATGGGGCCACATGTATCAGTCACTGTAGTGTGGGGAACAACGATAGAGGCTAACTGGAACTGACTGCACTTGCATGCATCATTTTAGGCACCTCCTAGACCAATCCCTACATTTTAGGAGCCACTGGGAGTGCCAACACCAACCTCCTCCAGTTGTTGGGAGTTGATAACTAGTTGAGCTTAGTTATTCTTTAGTTACATTTAGTTATTTCTCCTCCAGTTCAGTTAGCACTAGTTATGCATGGATGCATGTGGGAAGGTGCCAGTTCTCACCTACCACTGCAGTTAGACTGGTTTAAAATGATTATAACTGATTAAGAGACTAGATTTGACATATGGAGTTAGAAATTTGAAATTTGATAGTGAATTAGACATATTTAGTTATCCATGCAGTTATATACAATTAGAGTTTGTTGGTGGATTCGAATTCATCCATAATGATTCGAATTCCTCCTTCTGTAACACCATTGTAACACTGGATTTTTTAATGAACATGATACTGTAATTATCTGAGCTATGCTCATCTGTTTCCTATGAAATTTGTTTTGTTTAGTGTGTATTTTCATTGTCCTTTCACTGCACAACAATTAAAAATATGATTGAACTCATTGCTTGATGATATAATGGAACAACAATTTTAACAGTGGGTACATAACATTCTACCTTCTTCTATAATGTACCATATTTAACAAAAAATGAAAATATTTATGGAATATTTCGTACTTTGGGAATAAATTTTCATCCATATATCAGAATTAGGAGGAATTTGTACCGTTGGAAATCTCTTGAAATTCTCTACAACTTTGATGTTTTGAGTGTTTTCTAATTCCTTACCCTTTGTCTGGGGCGGGAGTTTTAGAACATCTTTTAAAAGATGTTTTTTTAAAAGAAGGACGAGACTTGTTCCAAAGAAAAAGTGATGACAGTTCAAGATTCACTCCAATAAACATACATGAAGATAAACATGAAGCTCCTAGGTCCAAAGACTCCATAATGGAAGAAAGAGCTTCAGAAGAATATAAGAGAGCAGTAGATCCACCTCGAGAGATGAAGACCACCTTGGGCATGAAAGTAATTCAAGATGAAGAAAATTATGATGAGACTTTAAACTAAAGTAAGAGATCTCAGATATACTCTAGTTATGTGGCACAGTTGAGTTACATCATTGATTCAGACCCTTCCATCTATGGAAGAAGCTATGATCAAAGAGTAGTAGTTGGTCATGGGGAATGGTGTCTAGGATATGGTTCCGAGACCGAAAGGGAAGTCCGTAGTGTCTTCCATGTTGATATACAAGAAAAAATATACAAATAAATGTTCGTGGTTTGTATTAGGAAGAGGGAATAGATTATGTCATGACATACTCCATTGACTAGACACACTTCTCCAGTGAAGTAGAAGTATATATCGATCAAAGAACCACATGTGTAGAATAGGATTTGTACGAGCTAAGAAGGAGCCCATAGATAAGAAAATCCAGTTACATAAGGAGTTTGAATATCACCTAGAGTGATGGATATATTAACCTTTTCTACAAGGTTGAAGATGGAAACCCATAGAAGAAAACAAGCTCATAGATGGGTGCAAGAGGATATTTTTAAACAAATTTCAAGATAAAGGATCTTGGTATCTAGTGACCTAATATGGATACATAGAAGATCAGTAGCAGAGGATGATACTCCAGTACATAATGTTTGGATACATAGAGTACAAAATATAGAGGGAGGATGATGCTCCACTTCAGTGGGAGTGACTACAGAAGATTTTTGAGTTCAACATGGTATGACAGGACATACAACTTCTTAATGGACTAAGGCTTTCCAAAGAGTAAAGTGGGTTCCAAACTTCAAGGTTGAATGTAGAATAATGGGATATGTCGATGACCTAACAGGATGAACTCATTGTAGATGCAAAGTGGAAGTGCCGAGGACAAAAAGAGCACCTCAAGATGTTTTGGCATCGGGTATGATCTCATGAAGAGGCTGAGTACACTGCAGCATGTTCAACTTGTAGTGAAGTAATGTGGCTTTGCAAAGTATGTTTTGGAAATATTAAGAAGATTTCATATGTTGGGTTGTAAAGCCATGGCCACACCCATGGATAACAACCTAAAGTTTTATCTGATGAATCATCAGAGTTAGTGGATGTGACTCAGTAAAAACATATTATTAGGTAGTTGATGTATCTGACGAATACCAAGATAGGTATATGCTTTACTGTGAATACCTGAGTCAGTATATAGTTAAGCCTAAACATGTTCACCTGATATCTGCAAAGCATGTGATGAGTTACCTGAAAGGTATGATAGAATTTGGACTATACTTTGATCATGACTACAGATTGTATGGATATATAGATTCATATTGGGAAGGAAGTATTGCAGACAGAAAGAGAACGTCAGGTGGATGTTATTATTTGGGATCCACCACGATCTCATGGTTTAGTAAGAAACAATCCAATGTTTCTCTCAGCACGATCGAAGCAGAGTATATAGCATCTTGTTCTGCTAGTTGTGAAGCCACATGGATTTGGAAATTGATGTTAGGTCTATTTGATTTGCATTTGAATACCATAATGATTCTATGTGACAACCATAGTTTTATAAAGATGGTAGAGAATCATGTGTTCCATGATAGATCAAAACACATAATCTGATATTCTTACGTAAGGGGTATTGGTACACAAGGGAGCTATAAAAATAGAGTATGTGAGTGCCAATGAGCAAGTTGCTGAAGTGTTGACCAAACCTCTATCTCGAGTAAAGTTTGAACACTTATGTGACAAGCTTGGTGTAGTGCAAAAAGGATTTCCTCGTAAGGAGTAATAATAATGATGATGATGAATACTTTCCTCATAGGGAGGAACAATGATGATGATGTTACAAACATTCCTCAAAAGGAGGAATGATGATGATATGGACCCTACTAGGAAAGGGGGAGAAAGTTGATGATATGGACCCTCCTAAAAAAGGGGGATCAAGTTGATGATATGGACCCTCCTTAAAAAGGGGGAGCAAGTTGATGATATGGACCCTCCCAGGAAAGGAGGAGTGGTGATCAGACTATCATTGCGAATGAGATGGCAGTGATGCACCAATACAAAAAAGGAAAAGTGTGCCCATTGTTAACACTTCGTTTAAAATAGTCGATTTATGGGCCTGACAGAGTTCAAAAGGGTCCTATTCATTAGAAAATTATATGAACGCCCTTCAGATTATTAGAGGCACATTTTCCATCATTTTAGTCCATCAGATAAAGAAGAGAGCTCGATCTACGGTGGTAGATTCCTCCAAAGGTGAAGGCATGCAGTAGCGAAGATGAGATAAAGAGGTGTCATAGATCAATGATCCAAAAGCACAATGAAGAAGATCAATGATAGAAAGTGATTTTTTCCTAAAGACGTGAGGGAATGGTCAAGTTTGGATTTCGTGAAGTCTGTTAAAACAGGAAAATAATGAAAGGCCGAGATCAAGGCGAAGCCCGATCAATGGCCCGAGACAGTTTCGTAGAGAAAACATGCTTGATAGAAGGAATTTTCCCAAATCCCAAAATAGGTTTAAGGGAAGAAATGTCTAATGGTGGAGATTAGAGCATGAGTAGATCTACGGCCCCAGCTAATTTCACAAGCCAAACTTGTGTGGATAAAGTCACGATTCCAAATCATGAAAAGTGGTATCGGCTATAGAGAATCAATGGTCATGACAAAAGCAGAGGTAGATTTATGACTGTGGCTCTTTTCTTGATCCGAACTAGCACAGACAATGTCAGGGTCTTGATTCACAAAAAGGTGGTAGGACCCACTCAGATCGACAGTTTCATGGGAAGGTCGATCTCGATTGATGGGTAATAACATGCCACGGTTTGAAGCTTCTCATTGTATCCAGGAAAGAAGAATTGGCGGCATAAGTTAAATAAATGTGGACGAAGGATGTGGAGGACCCCCAAATTAGAGGGATGAAAAGGCCTCAAGGCTATAAGTATCACATCTAGCACAGAGGTGACGGTAGAAGAGATGTTTCCACACACGATATTCCTCCTGCCAGGTTAGGTTATTCCCTAGATGCCATTTGCGATAGGCCTAAGGTGAATATCCTGACCAATGACACCAACTTCCCTGGCTCCATAGGTCCGACACGTGGCTCATGTATAAAATACAGTAGGGAAGCAGGAAGTTCATGTTTTTGAAGGATGAATCGGGCATCTACACGAAGTGAATAGATGCCGCAAACTAAATCCGCTCAGCGCCACCATCACAGTGAATGAAAATGCAAGAAAGGTCAAATCCAAATGCTTTAAACCATCTGGATAGCCATGCGGGGAGGTGCTTAGATTCTTATCCATATCAGATAAGATAAATAAACATAAGAAGAGAAGATCCTTACCCTAGTGTCATGCATGCTATTATCACAACGACTGACATTCAAGAGTATAGCCATCTCCAGGTCATTTCAGCTTTCCCTATATAGTGCCACCTTTCGAAGCTGTTGAAGTATGGAAATGGGTGGATGGTGAGAGGTAGACTAGAAAGGCTGAATTCAATAAGTGTTGCTCCCTTTTGTAGATAGCCATGGCTATGTGGTTTCAGAATCTAGTTAGACAAGGGGTATTGATGGTTGGAGAACATAAAATTTCATTTCTTCATCATCCTGGCTATCTACACCAGGAAAACGCCAACCACCGGGGCACAAATGTTAAACACCTAGGAAGGTTCAACTATGTCCACAAAGCCCTACCTTCAGATGTGTTGTGCATGTATTTTTACATCCCAAGGATGCCTCTCCAACACCTCCAGTTGTAGTCATAGCCTCCGAAGTCCCAACACACAATGGTGGCTGAGCTGTTGGAGCAAATTATCGGTCTGGGACAGTAGAGGTATGAAGCCTTCATCACCTCCCCTATAATCTCCACTTAATGACTTTACCATGGGTGAGGAGGAGGTCAAACACACACCCAGCTATGTTTCCTATATGAAAACCCTCCTCGTAGGAGGGAGAGAGTAGTACAAGAATGATAAATATCTTAAGAGGTTTTTCATCATCAAATGCATGGCCACCCTTTTTTCGGTTCCCGCCTATAACAATGTTACCAGATGAAGGAGGGGCTGGGAAAATGGCTGAGCACCAGAGCGAGGGTTTTCTTGTCAGCCTTTGAGCACCATGGCCTAAGGGAGGTGGGCTGGTCAAAGGAGGTAGAAAGACACGTCTGAAGTGGTTCGAGTCAGAAATAGACCATCAGTAAGTGACATGAAGATCGTTTTCATGCAAAATTACCTGAATGAAGAAAACTCTATGGATTCAGTCAGAATTACATTGCGCAACAGCCCCATAATGTTTATTAATATTTGTAAATCATGGTGATAGTTCCACTCTTTGAACTATTAGTGTCTGATTGTGACTGGAAACAGTTTTTAGGCTTGTTTTGGAGAATAATCTTAGCACTAAATTAGTATAAATACACTCCCGATAAAGGGAGATAGGGGTAGGTTGGGAAACTTTCAAGGGATAAGGATCTCCATTGTAATTATTCTATGGTTTCGATGTTATGAATAAATTTGCAGAGGAAGGATTGTCTTTCAAGGCAAAGATTCCAATGTCGTTGTTTCTTTCAATATGTAATTTATTTATGTGAAATGTTCGTCCTGTTTTCATTCCAATCTGTTAATTTCTTTCATGTATGAAATGAGTGTATAATGGTTTGGAATTAATACATGTTATGCTCCATATTTTGTTTCAGATATTCATTTAAGTTTTCTTCTAAATTTGCGCAGAATTCATCCTGTAGATTCTATGCATGATGGACTGTTCCCTCTCATCAACTAATCACCAGCTAAATATCTCCTGATTGGAACATCGATGACTATCTTGCCTATGTTTGTAAATTTATGCCATTATTTACCTCCTGTAATATGCTCCCTACCTGGACCTTCGACTCCATTTCCCAATGGTTCCTTCCTCTGATAGTCTCACCTGCATCTCACATTAACGCACCCGTCCTATTCAAGAGTCTGGCTTCCTGAACATTCTTGATCGAATATTTTACATGAGTAAAGCTGGAAAGTAAGCGAGAGATCCCTCTCTGACTGAGTAGGGCCATAGGCATATTCTAAAGAAGTTCTGTTGTTTCCCAGGAGAGAACCCTTTTCCACCCAACCTATGGGCTCAATCCCGGCGCTAACACCCGTCGATGATGATGAGGCCTAACATTTATTTGTGGATGAAAGTATCCTCTCTTCAGAATGGTCCTGTAGACAAGAACACTCTGCTAATGAGAGTGGTCCTAGCCTGACTGAGGATGGTCCTATAGACGATACTCTCGCATGGAAAGTGTTCCTACATTCACTTGTAGATGACGTAGAAAATAACACTCACTTGGGAGTGGTCCTAGCTCTAACATGATTATGATGGTCTACGATGAGTCCTGCATTCAGCTGCAGATGAGATATGCATTTTCATGTCCCAAATTTTGCATTGGGTCACAATTTCCTAATCACATTTTCCATATTCATGAAAGTTTGTCAAATTGATACTAAGGGTCAAATAATTGCCAAGGAGGAAAATTAGTAGTTTCCTAGGTTAGGAGTGGAAGCTTTGGGATTTGGAATAAGGGGTACAATAAATGATTCTTGAACATTAGAATGGCATAAATATTTAATATAGGATCTAAATAAATAAATACAATGGAAAATCAAAGTGGCAATTGATCATGAAGACACATGGAGGATGTGGGACACACACAAGTTAGATTTTCTATGTCGCATGGCATCCTCCTATTGTCATTTTGAATCCATAAGAATACCAAGGGTATTGGGATGAGTTGGAAGGTCAACATAATTGGAATGAATCAATTAAGGTTGAATTGGAGTGTAAGAGTAACTCCCATGTAAGAGGAAGAGGCATTTTGGAGCTAGTGAGACACTTGGACTAGATTCCCTAGCTCTATGACAACAATGATGAACATGATATGACACCTATGACACAAATCAGATATGAATGCTTAAATATGACATATATGACATTTCAAGTCCAAATAGAGCATCCAATAGGGTGATCATGTGAGTTGGGGATGATCAATGGCTTCCTACTTGAATTGGGAGAGGATGGAAGGCTAGGAAAGGGAGGACACGTGGAAAATCATGAGCACACAACCTAATTTGAATTGGCTTGAGTTTTTAGATGGATTGGTAACCTTATAAGGCTAAGGATGTTTATAAAATACAGGAATAAAAAAAGAGAATATGTTTTGATCATTCGAGAAATTTTCATTTGTGAATTGAAAGAGCAAGTGGATGACTAGTTTGTTGCCTTAGCCCATTTCGAGGGTGAAATATTACCATCCAAGTTTCTGTTTGGAGAGTGCATTCTGGTATTTCATGGATATTTAATGTATTTTGTATTTTCAGGTGTAAGCTACATGGAAGCTCGTGGTTCCTTCTATTGCATCACTTTCTCTCAACCATTTCTAGTTTTTCTTGCATATTCTTGTTCATGGAGGGATTGCACTTTGGGTGAGCTATTGTGATCTTTGGGAGATATTCTCATGGTAAATTTATGATTTTAATGAGCTTAATATAATATATTATTCATATTCATAAAGTATCAGGTCTAAATACCCAATGGTTGTATGTGAAAGTGATTTTTAATGAGCAAACAATGACCATTTCCCCACTATATTGATGTATTCCATTGAAAGATGACGATTTCGAGCTTATCATGGTACATTTATGATTGTAATAATTTTAATATTATATTTTATTTATTATTAGAAAGTATCAGATCGAAATACCAAAGGGTTGTATGCAAAAGTGAATATTAATGAGCAAACAATGACCATTTCCCCACTATATTGTTCTATACCATGTTAATGTTGGTTATTTCGAATGGGAGAATGTATATATTATATATTTATGATGAATTGAATTTTATTTATTAGTATTAAAAGTTTCATGTTCAGTACTTAATCATTTGAAGTCATCTTACTCAGTTTAATTTCATTTGGAGAAGATTTGATGCCATTTCCCCAAGGGTTGAATTAGTGATTTTGTAGCTATTTGGGAGAGGGTCATAATATAATATATAAAATGAATAATGATTCATATGATACCTTAAAAATTTCCCTTAAATTCAATCTACCTCTGTTCATAAAATCGAGTGGGTTTGGGAGCATTTAAGAAGCCATTTCCAGCATTTACCCAAGGGGAATTAGAACCCCAATTTGCTAGTAAAGAATCCTACTTTGACCAGAGTATTAAAAAAGTTTGAATAAGTAATTGGAGGGTAATAAATAATCCATTAAAATAATATTCAAGTATTAATATCATCCATACACCTTCTTATAATATTTGGGAGCATTCAGGTCAATTTGGAGACCTAGACATCAAAACTAGTCAAAGGTCGAATTAGGGAAAAAAGTGAAAAATTGGTCATTTAATAAAAATTAAAAAAAGGGACATTATAGTGGTATCATATCATGATATTGGAACCTGATGTGGTCTGATATTTATGAGTACAATATTTCAAGGACCACCATTAGATATTGAAACCAAAAGTGCATTTATTGAAGAATAAACTATGATTAGGAATGAAAAGGGAACCTCATATGATGGTGATGAGCATATAAAAATCATGGAAACTATATTTGAAGAAATGACCAAGAATATTATGAAAGTATTAGAATTTTTGGCTATCCAAAGGTGGAGAAAATATATTGATCTTAAGAAAACCATGAGGAAAAATGCATCAGCTTGCTTGAAGGAGAAAAAGGAGGAGCTTGATCTTCGGAGGTCTGGATGACTCCCATTCGAATCAATTTGTCTTGTTCCTTGATTAAGGACTCAAAAAAGAATCTAAAGAAGGAAGTTTCCAATCAGGAAAGATTTCTCTCTTGGAATGAAACATAGAGACAGATATAGAGTACTCAGGGCCTAGTTTGTTGAGTATGGAAATGACATTCTGCTCATCCTTCTTCTCTATCCTGCATTGTCTACATTGGAGCACTAGAGACTTGAATTTAGAGAATAATTTCTTAATAGTCTCAAAAATTATAGGATGTAAGGATACCAACTCATTCTCTATAATGTGTCCCTGAAGCTCATCTTGTTTATTAAACAATCTATCAAGCTTCTCCCAGGATTATATGGGAGTCCTCAATACTTCTAGATGAAAGAGGAGACATTTGGAAATATAAGTACATAAGTACCTGAATGCTTCATCACAGTGGTTTAGGAACTTGTGACACTCTATCGGCTGATGAGGATCAGCCTCCCATCCATGTATGATCTTATGGTAGCCATGCTTGCGCAAGGTCAACTGCATATCAATCCTCCAATCAAGGTAATTGGAAGTTGTGAGGATCCATGGTTCAAGAGTTTGAGAACTCATAATTGCTTCGATTGGAAGACTGCAAATACTTCTCACAAGCTACATAGCACCTGTCAATTTCACTGCAACAACATACTAAAACATATGAACTATTAGAATCATGCTTTTCCTCCCGGCATGAACATGTTTTCAGGGTTCGTCATGCCCTCTCCGTTGCTCTGAATAAATCTAGAGCTAGTAAATTTTCATAGGGGACTTCTATGGAAACCCAACTTCTTTTGATGTTCGATGGGGAGAAACATGCATGAAACCTTCCTGAGAAGGCTTTGATACCATATTAGAATTTGAATTCCATTTAGATATTCAAGTAGATAGTTCTAATAATTTTTGCAGCAATTGAATGGATAATGAAGATACAAACTAAGAAAAAAAAACCACACAAGAAACAGACAAGTATTGCTCAGGAATTTATGGTATCATTCATCATAATAATATCTGGTGTTACAATAGTTTACATAGGTAGAATTCGAATGCATGGGATATGAATTCAAATCCTCCAAGTGGATATGACTATATCTAACTGAATCTCTAATCAATATCAGAGTCCAAATAGATAACTCCTTGATGACCAATAACTTTGACAACCATTGATAGCTAGTTAACTCAGTGCAACTGAGTGTGGTAGGTAGGAAAAGCGCTCCTCCCCATGCAACCATGCATTATCCATGCATTGGTAGCGCTAGCTTAACTGACTGTGAAGTAACTAAATGTAACTTGGAGATAACTAAGACTAACTAGTACTAACACCAACTGAATGAAGTAGGTTGTTGTTGAGACTCCCAGTGGCTTCTAAAATGTAGGGATTGGTCTAGGAGGCACCCAAACTAATGCATGCAGTAAGTGTAAGTTAACCTCTAGTAGTGTTCCCCACACTCCATTGACTGGTATAGGTGGCCCCATTAGGCCAAGTGGACCCAATTGTACTAGTGGACCCAATTAATTAATTTAAGTTTCCTAAGTTAGGAAATAATTAATCTAATAGACATTTGACCAAGGGAGGATTAATAATCCTAACACCCCCCTCTCAATCCTAACTTGGAAAACTATGGGTCATGGTAACAAGACCATAGGTCACCCAAATACAATCTAGAAGATAATAAAAAAACTGCTTAATACAACTGAGGAAACAGGGGAAAACCTCATGGGAACCCCCCCCTTAAAAAATAAGCAAGAAAATACCAATATGCAAGATATATTTAGAAGAAAGAAGCTTCCTCCTTATAAAAATAACTTGAGAAAAAACACTACTGCAAAATTGCAGCTCTATGCAGCAACATGGTCCATTAGTGGACCTCTCAATGTAATTCTGAAATGATGACTCTGTTTCTTTATGCTCGATGGTGAAGGTAGAGAATGATCAAATCTTTGCTTTTGTGGGCCATGTAGCCAATCATTCACCATCATTAAGTAGCACTGACCTGGAAATTTGCTACACCATTTTGTAGAGAGTGAATCTATGAGGGATAGTGTAACATGCTCATTCTAATATTGGGACCTAGTCCTTCTTTTGTCTTCTGGAACTCCAGCACCACTTTTAGTTCCATCAAGAAGCTTTTGATCCCATCTGGGTTTAGGCTTCTGATTAGGAATGGGTACTGGATCTTGATCTAGAGTCTCTTGAGATTCAGTTTCAATAGCATGATCATGTTGTATGTGATCTTATTCATTTGAATTTGAAACATGTAGCACATCATCATCATAAAAAATAGGCAGAGAAATAGTTATACCTTCCTGTGCTGCTGGAGGAGTATCATGCAGCTGATCTTCTTTGAACTGGACACTTCTTTCAATGATGCATCTTCTAGTAGAAACCTCCATCGGTTTGTAAGCTTTTGCATCTTCTGCATATCCTAGCAGAATGCATTCGCTACTTTGGGCTTGGAAGACCTTCCTCTTGTCAAGTGGTATTCTGGACCAAGCTTTGAAGCCAAAAACTCTCAGATGTGAGAAATTGGTCTTATACCCATGCAGTGCTTCAAATGGAGTGAACCCAACTAGTAGCTTGTGGGGAATCCTATTCTACAAATATGAAGCACAGTTTACTGCTTCAGCCCAAAGAGAAGGAGGTAGATGCTTGGCATGGAGAAGGTATGTTACCATCTCTTTTAGTGAGCTATTATTCCTCTCATCCACACCATTTTGTTGTGGTGTGTATGGAACTGAGTGTTCCATTCGAATCCCCTCTAATTAGAAGAAATTATGGAAATATCTTTTGACATATTCTCCTCCTCCATCGGATATTATTTAATTGATATTTTTATTGAAATTGTTCTCAACCATAGCTTTAAAACTTTTAAAAGTCTCAAAAACTTTTGATTTTAGTTTTATGAAGTAGATCCAGTAGTACCTAGAACAATCATCAATAAAGGTGAGGAAATACCTGCAACCATTAATGGATTTTGTAGGCATAGGTCCATATACATCATTAGGTATAAAATCAAGTGTAGAAACAACTCTATGTGCCTTCCCAACATCATACTTATTTTCTATATGCTTACCTACCAAGCACCCAGCACATACTCCATCAGAAGTTTGGATGGAAGGAAAACCTTCAACCATGCTATCATTGTGCAGCTGCTTTAGATATTTGAAATTGAGATGGCCAAATTTCTCATTCCAAATCTTGCTAGTATTGTTAGCATGAGACAATAAAGCTGTAGGAGGAGAAACATGTAAGAAATGTGAAAACTCATAAGCTTTGGTAGAGTGATTTGCAATACCTTTCGCTACAAGCTTTCCAGTGGCTTTTTTCGTGATCTCAATTGATTCGAAATTGAATGTGACCCTCTTGGGAGAGTCTGTATGAGTCATATGGTAAACAGATAAAAGGTTAGCAACAAGGGAGGGAACATATAGGACATTCTTGAACTCACCATGCTTCTCTCTGACTAAGCCCCTTCCTTATACTAGAATCTAGGAATCATCTCCCATGTGAATGTTAGGCCCCTTTAATAGTGAAAGAGTAGAGAAGAACTCTTGGGACGAAACCATGTGGTTGGAGGCTCCAGAATGTATGATTTATGTCGAGGATGGAGAGAGAGTTGCTTTCAAAGCATGACACCTTTTGATATCTTCTTTCGGTGTTTCTTCATCGGTATTATTTGATCTTGGAGGAGCAATGTTGTGCTTCTTGAGAAGGGTGAACATCTCATCAAGTTGCTTCCTCATACAATGTTATTCAATATGGTATCCATTTTCACAATAAGGAAATCACTTCTTTTCAAATTTCTTCTTCTTAGAGCCTTAGGCCCCTTCAAAAGCTTGCTGATTTTGTTTAGGATTCGAATCAGTTGCCTTTGGCTCCTTCTTCTTTGATTTCCCTTTTGCTTGCACTTTGGAAGAGTCAGTAACCAAGAGAGCTTGATCTTTGGAAGTTTGGATGACTTCCATTCAAATCAATTCATCTTGTTCCTTTATTAATGACTCAAAAACAGAATCTAAAGAAGGAAGTTTCCAATCAGGAAAGCTTTCCCGCTTTGAATGAAACATAGAGACATATACAGAGAACTCAGGGCCTACTTTGCTGAGTATGGAAATGACATTCTTCTCATCCTTTCGCTCTATCCTGCACTGTCTGCATTGGAGCACTAGATACTTGAATTTAGAGAAGAATTGATCAATAGTCTCGAAACTGCTAGGATGTAAATATACCAACTCATTCTCTAGAATGTGTCCCCAAATCTCATCTTTTTCGTTAAACAAGCTATCAAGATTCTTCGAGGCTTCTCTTGGAGTCTTCAAACCTTCTAGATGAAATAGGATATCTCTGGAAATATAAGTACGTAAGTACCTGAATGCTTTATCACAACGGTTTAGGAACTTGTTTCGCTCTACCAGCTAATGAGGATCATCCTCCCATCCATGTATGATCCTATGGTAGCCATGCTTGCACGAGGCCAGTTGCATATCAATCCTCCAATCAAGGTAATTGGAAGTTGTGAGGATCTGTGGTTCAGGAGTTTGATAACTCATAATTGCTAAGACTGGAATACTGTAAATACTTCTCACAAGATACGTAGCACCTGTCAATTTCATTACAATAACACTCTAAAACATATGAACTGTTAGAATCATGCTTTTCCTTCGAGCATGAACATGTTTTCAGGGTCTGTCATGCCCTCTCCACTTCTCTAAATAAATCCAGAGCTAGCAAATTTTCATAGGGGACTTTTGTTGAAACCCAACTGCTTCTGATGTTTGATGGGGAGAAATAAGCATGAAACCTTCCTAAGAAGGCTCTGATACCATATTAGAATTTGACTGCCATTTATATCTTCAAGTAGATAGTTCTAATAATTTTTGGAACAATTGAATGGAGAATGAAAATACAATCTAAGAAAAATAAACCACACAGGAAACGAACAAGTATTGCTCAGGAATTTATAGTATCATTCATCATAATAATATCTGATGTTACAATAGTTTACATAGGTAGAATTCGAATGCATGGGATATGAATTCGAATCCTCCATGTGGATATGACTGTATCTAAGTTGAATCTCTAACTCAAGGTATCCCAATCAATATTAGAGTGCAAATAGATAACTCCCTGATGACCAATAACTACAACAACCACTAACAGCTAGTTAACTCAGTGCAACTGAGTGTGGTAGGTAGGAAAAGTGATCCTCCCCATGCAACCATGCATTATCCATTCATTGGTAGCACTGGATTAACTAACTATGAAGTAGTTGAATGTAACCGGGGGCTAACTAATACTAACTAGTACTAACACCAACTGACTGAAGTAGGTTGGTGTTGAAACTCCCAATGGCTCCTAAAATGTAGGGATTGGTCTAGGAGGTGCCCAAGCTGATGCATGCACATGCAGTAAGTGGTACTTAACCTATAGTAGTGTTCCCCACACTCCAGTGACTGGTACAGGTGGCCCCATTAGGCCAAGTGGACCCAATTGTACTAGTGGACCCAATTAATTAATTTAAAGTTCCTAAGTTAGGCAATAATTAATCTAATAGACATTTTACGAAGGAAGGATTAATAATCCTAACACATGATTCCTCTACATATGAACCAATCTATGATAAAGGTTTCATAATTTTGAAGGGGCTGCATGATACTACCCATATGGATCCTTACCATGATGAAATGTAACACCCCATTTTTGACCCCATGGTATTGAATTGCATATGATGTAAATATTGTATTTAATCGTGGTATGGAGATAAAGGCAAATGCCCCACCATTGATTTAGTGTCTTGTATATCAGTGATTAAAATTGATGTCGATGGTTTATGTGCTAGACATGCACAATATGTTTGAGACACCATGTAAAATGAAAATTAATAAAAATGCCACAACTAGCTATGTGTTGCGACATTAAAGAGATATGGGCATGATTTCACAAGGAATCGGAGGTGGGGGGAGTAACCAAACCCTTTTGGCCTATGGGGAAAATCCAATGTCAAGGGAAAACCCATAAGTTGTCAAATACCCTTTTTGTATTTTGTGCCCAATCATCTCTAAGTTGGTCACATGATGTTATTTTCTTGGGATGGGAAAGGTATGGAGGTCAATTTCAAATTGGGAAGACTACCCATCTTTTGAAAGTGTGTTTTTGAATTGTGGGGCAATTAAAAGAATGGGAATTCATGCCCAATCCAGGAGGCCCCTATGTATTTCATTTACTCACCCATCCTCATAGAGGTTTGTCTCCCTCATGTAGCTGAATCTTGCTGAGCTTTCCCCCTCATGAGTTGTTGTCGTTTCTTCACTTCTCCATGCCCAGAATTCATTATCCGTGTTGCTGGGAAAATGAGAAGGAAGGAGCCACAATTTTGGGGTTTGAGGAGGCCGTTTTTTCCACTAGAAGCTTCCCTCACATTTTTCTACATTTTCCCTAATTTCTCCAAGCTGGGAAACCCATTTTTGGTTGCAAAACATTCTTTCCTCCACCCAAAATTTTGTATCTTGCTATGTGTGCATATTTTGCATTGGCCTGAACTGGTTTGGGAGTGGAAATGGGGTATGACTAGCTTGATAAACCTAATGTAAGAATGAACCTCATAGACATATCTAGGGGGCTGGTTTTCTTCTTTGCACACCTTGAATTGCACTGGAAGGGAAGGCATATTCTGAGGGACTGTGTAGCAGAGAAGGGGATGCTTCCTTGTGTTGGTTGTGTAGATTTTTTATAAGTCAGGCTATATCTGGTGCAGGTGTCCATAGCTCTAGGGTTGGGCTCACTAGCTTAGAAGTCAGCCTTTCCAGCTCCTTTGCATCCTGATAAACCCAACTGTGTTGGATTGGTTGAGTTTTTGTTGTATCCTTGTCTATGTGTGAGTCTGCTAGTGTTCCCTTATTCCTTGTGGGAATCATGCCCAGCTCAGGGGTGGCAGTTCTATTGAGATAGTGATGAGCGCAGTGGCCTATGGTTGGGTGGAACGTTGCAACGACATAGTTGGTTGTGGGACAAGATTCTTCCAAGATAAGTATTCTTGTCTATGTTATTCTCTGCATTTGTATTTGCTTAATGAAATATGATGAGCATGCCTAATGTGTTTAATTGATGAATTGATTCCACTATATAATTGAAATTGTATTCATTTTTGCACGTGTTCTTTCAATGCATTTCTAAATTATGTTATGGGGATTAGATTTCTCTGATTAGTGATGGCTTGAATGACCAAATCTATCCAAGACTTCTATTAACAGTTGGATTTCCTGACAGAAAACTTCCTTTCTGCAACTTGAGGGATGCGGCATGTGGAAACGTCCTTTTGTAAATTCTATTCCCCACAGATCTCCTTGTGCAACTCTCCTTTCCGCAACTTGTGGGATGCGGGATGTAGGATGCAAATTCACAATCTCTATTTCTACAACTAATTATATCTGCAATGGTCTATTCTGCATGCAAGATGCAGTATGCGGGATCGAATTTTTGATATTTCCCTAATTTCGCAAACTCAATATTTCCGCACCGTTGATTCTTGCGAGTTGATTCTCAACCGTTGATCTGTTTCTAGATGCAGAATAAATTGTGATCGTCAATTTTTGTCATGATATTTCTTCATTGTTTTATCTCCTTTGAGATATTTCTTCATAGATCATCAAATTGATCACTGACAGGATCAATTTCTTTGCTATTGGGAAGTTAGAGAATTTATAGACATACTTGAATAGAGTGAACTTCGAGCTGGATGCTCCTGCATCAATTAGGTAGCACTATGGTCGCCTCTCTCTCTAGTGGATGAGAGGGGATGTGACATGAAAATTCTGCACTTTTTTTATCATTTGGGTGAGTTAGTTCATTCTCCTACACCCTACAATCCCATGTTTTGCAGCATTAGTCTCAATGAAGTATGGGGGAAAGAGTTATTTTTTTATGGTGCCACATGAGGAGTATGGAACTCCTCAATTTACCTTTTATGATGACATGGTTGGAGAACATTATTATTCACATTTTCAGCAGCATCCTTTGTTACTTTATGATGATGCACATCTACATGGATGCACCTATGATATGCATTTGAGTCACTTGAATACTCATGGTTTTTCTTGCTCAACACTTGGTTCATTTTATGTTGGAGGAACTTCATGCAACACTAGGGTGAATAGATTTATGATTGGAGAATATTTTTGTTTCCAATCACATAATTTGTTATATATTTATTATTCTCTCATTCATGGATGTATCGGTGATATTTCTTTGATTCATTTGAAGTCTCCTTGTTTCTTTTACTAATTATTTGGTTCAGATTTGAGTGGAGATTATTCATTCACTTCTTAGATGAAAGAATACATGGTTGAATATTTTGATGCATATCATATCCTTTTGGAGAAGCATTATAGGACATGGGATCCTCACCTATGTCATTGGGGAATATTTGATTGGTCACTTGAAGCTTGTATGCACTTGGCAAATGGTGGTCTACTTACTTGGAAGTACAAGCACTTTCATGATTTTTTGATGAGGCACGTCCTTGATGGACATTTTTATTATGTTGTTATGTACTTTGATGATATATATTATGTTCTCATGATGTTTGGAAGAATTCATACAAGAAAATGGGATCCCAGAATTTTATTTCCTAATGGTATGGGTTGGAGAGCACTCTTGATTGTTGGAGTGCAATACAAGCAATGGGACCTTGGGATAGTTTTTAGTCCCACTGATTTCAATTTTTTGGGGAAACAAGCAGTATGGGAGATGGATTCCCCACTTAATAAAGAGATTTTAATCAGAGTAGTGCAGCACTAATCATGGTGGTTCCTCTATAAAATATTCATGGAATCTCAAAGACTCAAAGTAGGGAAAATAAGTGGCAACTTCAAAGAATCATACAGAAAGAAGGTTCTTCAACACCCATGTTTGAAATTGCTTGAGGACAAGAAATATTGGGAAGGGAGGATTTTTCATGTCCCAAATTTTGCATTGGGTCAAAATTGCCTAATCATACTTTCCATATTCATGAGAGTTTGTCAAATTGTTACTAAGGGTCAAATAATTGCCAAGTAGGAAAATTACTAGTTTCCTAGGTTGGGAATGGAAGCTTTGGGATTTGGAATAAGGGGGACAATAAATGATATTTGAACATTAGAATGGAATATATATTTAATAAATGAGATAAATAAATAAATACAAGGGAAAATCAAAGTGTCAATTGATCATGAAGACACATGGAGGATGTGGAACACACACAAGCTAGATTTTCTATGCCACATGGCATCCTCCTCTTATAATTTCGAATCCATAAGAATCCCAAGGGGATTGGGATTATTTTGAAGGTAAATATACTTGGAATGAATCAGTTAAGGTCGAATTGGATTGGAATAGTAACTCCCATGGAAGAGGAAGAGACATTTTGGAGATAATGAGACACTTGGACTAGATTCCCTAGCTCTATGACAACAACGATAAAGATGTTATGACACCTATGACACAAATTAGATATTAAGGCTGAAATATGACATATATGAAATATTAGGTCAAAATATATCATCCAATAGGGCACTCATGTGAGTTGGGGAAGCTCAATGGGATCCTACTCGAATTGGGGGAAGATGGAAGGCTAGGAAAGGGAGGACACATGGAAAATCATGAGCACACACCCTAATTAGAATTGGATTGAGTTTGTGGATGGATTTTTAAAATTATAAGGCTAAGTATGTTTATAAAATATTGGAATCAAACAAGAGAAGAGATTTTGATCATTTGATAAATTTGCATTTGTGAATTGAGAGAGCTAGTGGATGACTAGTTTCTTGCCTTAGCCAATTTTGAGGGTGAAATATTCCCATCCAAGTTTGTATTTGGAGAGGAAATTCAGGTATTTCATGGAGATTTAATGGATTTTGTATTTTTAGGTCTAAGCTACAAGGAAGATCATGGTTCCTTCTATTGTATCACTTTCTCTCAACAATTTCCAATTTTTCTTGCATATTCTTGCTCATGGAGGGATTGCGCTTTGGGTGAGATATTGCGCTCTTTGGGAGAGATTTTCATGGTAGATTTATTATTTTAATGAGATTAGTATACTATTTTATTCATATTCATAAAGTATCAATTCGAAATACCCAATGGTTGTATGTGAAAACGATTTTTAATCAGCAAATAATGACCATTTCCCCACTATATTGATGTATTGCATTGAATGCTGATGATTTCGAGATTATAATGGTACATTATGATTGTAATAAGTTTAATATGTTATTTTATTCATTCTCAAAAAGTATCAGGTATAAATACCAAAGGGTTGTATGCAAAAGTGAATATTAATGAGTAAACAATTACCATTTCCTCGCTATATTGTTGTATGCCATGGTAATTTTGATTATTTCAAATGGGAGAATGTATATATTATATATTTATGATGATTGTAATGTAATGTATGAGTATTATAAGATTCATTTTCAGTACATTATCATTTTAATTCATCTTACTTAGTTTAATTGCATTTAGAGAAGATTTGATGCCATTTCCCTAAGGGTCGAATTAGTGATTTTGTAGTTGTTTGGGAGAGGGTAATAACAGTATATATAAAATGAATAAGGATGAATATGAGACCTTAAAAATGTCCCTTAAAAACAATATACCTTTATTTATAAATTCATGTGCATTTGAGAATCCATTTCCAACATTTACCCAAGGGGAATTAGAACCCCAATTTGCTAGTAAAGACTCCTACTTTGACCAGAGTATTAAAAAAGTTTGAAAAAGTAATTGGAGAGTAATAAATCATACATGAACATAATAATAAAGTATTAATATCATCCATACACCTTCTCAAAATATTTGGGCACATTTGGGTCAATTTGGAGACCTAGACATCAAAACTAGTCAAAGGTCGAATTAGCGAAAAAGTGAAAAAATGGTCATTTAATAAAAATTCAAAAAAGGGACATTACATGAATTCAGTTCTAGATGATACTCTCACATGGAGAGTGTTCCTACATTCACTTGTATATTTCATAGAAAATAACACTTGTTTGGGAGTGGTGCTAGCTCTAACAGGCTAAGGATGGTCTACGATGAGTCCTGCATTCAGTTGTGGACGAAAGGTCCTACATTCATTTGTGGATGAGATATACATCCAGTTGTAGATGATATGTTCATGCATTCACTTGCATACGATCAATCCGGTCGATGATATGGACCCTCCTTGTTAAGGGGAAGTAGAATGATGAGGATTGCATCATCCTTGGACCTATGTCCAAAAATGAGGGATTGATCATCCCCCAAAGAGATAATTCTTGCTAAAAGTTATATTGCTACAAAGGATCAATAGATCGAAGTGCTATTGCAAAGGATCAAGTGATCAAAGTGCTGGTGCAAAGGATCAAGCGATCGCAGTGCTGATACAAAGGATCAAGAGATCGAAGTGCTGTTGTAAAGGATCAAGTGATCGAAGTGCTGTTGCAAAGGATCAAGTGATATAAAGGATATAGTGATCAATTAATTGTTGTTGCAAAGGATCAAGTGATCGAGTGCTGGAGAAGATCAAAGATGAATACTCGGTGCTTTAGAAGATGATTTTCCAGTACTAAAGATGTGACAGTTACCAATGATTGTTGAAAACTTCCTATGACGTATAGATGTATCACCTTGATGATGTTGCAGACACTCTCTCTCTATCCTCCTATAGTTGATGATGTTGTTGTTAGTAGTGTTGAAAATTTACCTAGGAAGTGTTTGTCCACCTAGACTTTCCTTGGGGTGGACAAGGACACTTACATGTTGTGACTCCTAGTCTTGTGCATTTAATAAAGTAAGAAGCACTTTATAATTTTAAAGTGACTTTATTAAAAAGGATAAGTAATGATATTTTCCTAAGTTCACATTAAAATAAAGTTAAGTGAGTGATTAAATAGAATGGGGTTGCTCAACTTTATTAAATGACATGAGGTGCACTAAATGGCATTTAATTATTATTTAATGGAGCATTTAATGTGAACTCTTCATCTAATCTAATATTGACCATTAGATTGACAAGGAAGTTACCATGAACAAAAAGGACTAGGCTATGGAAAAATTTCATTCATTATGATCATTTCCAAAAGAGATTTTTAGAGAGAGGAAGAGAAACACAAATAGTGAGGGTTTGAAGAGAATTTGAACCAGGAGAGAGAAATTTCAATAATTTGAAGTGGGCACATTTCCCAAGAAATTTTGGGCACATATTTCTAGATAAATATTGGCACAAAAATTGAGGAGATCTGCTGGATCATCATCACTCGATCCAGATCCAGTGATGATGATCCAACAAAAATGATCCAGATCGAGTGATGAATCTTCAAGTGAGGATGAATATGTACTAATCTCTACTCTCATGACAACTGTTTCACATGGAAGCAATGATTGGCTTATAGACAGTGGTGCTTCCAAGCACATGACGGGATTCAAATAATTATTTGTGAAGCTATCTGAACATGAGTCACCTCACAAGGTGAAACTTGGGGATGACTAATAGTATCCAATAAAAGGTAGTGGTGAATCCTTCTATAAAATAGACTCTGGAAAGTCTTTGAAGATGAAGAATGTATTATTTGTTCCAGGACTAAAGAAGAACCTCCTCTCCATATCTACATTGGATGCAAAAGGAATGAGGGTTGCTTTTATAGATGGCCAAGCTCTTATGTGGCCAAAGGGAAATACTTTTGATGATGCAATAGTGATTGGAGAACAAGAAGGAGGTCTATACAAGTTGAAGGGCCAACCAGATCAAGCTTTGGATCAGAACACAGTAGAACCAAATGAACTTTGGCATAGAAGGCTTGCACATGTACATTACAGAGCACTACCACTTGCAAGAAAAGCTGTTGAAGGTCTTCCAGAAATTCAAGAAAAACATGAAAGGGTCTGCAAAGGATGTGTGAAAGGAAAGAACACAAAGAAGACATTTCCAAGTAGCGAGCACAAAGTGAAAGGAATCTTGGAAATCATCCACTCCGATGTATGCGGACCAATTTCATCAAGCTCACTAAGCGAGTATGTGTACTATGTCATTTTTATTGATGACTTTTCCAGGAAGACATAGATTTACTTCATAAATAATAAATATGAAGTGTTTAGCAAGTTCAAGGAATTCAAAGCCTTGATTGAGAACCATATTGAAAAAAAGATCAAGACTTTTCGATCAGACAATGGTAGAGAATTCACTTCAAATGAGTTCAAGGAAATATGCAAGGACTCAGGGATTAAGATGGAGTTGTCCACTCCTTACAATCCACAATAGAATGGGATTGCAGAAAGGAAGAATAGAACCATCATGGAAGCTGCAAGAGCTATGCTTCATGATCAAGATATTCCTATGCATCTTTGGGCAGAAGCAGCCAAAACAGTAGTGTATGTACAGAACTATACTCCACACAGAGTACTCGAGAACAAAACTCATGAAGAAGTATTCTCTGGAAAGAAACCAAAAGTCAGCCATCTCAGAATATTTGGCTGTCCTGTGTACATACACATTCCAAAATAGAAGAGAATGAAATTAGATCCTTCAAAAAAGAAGGGTATATTTGTGGGATACTCTGAAAGCTCGAAGGCTTACAAAATCTACTTCCCAGGGTTCAAAAAGATTGACATCAGCAGGGATGTAACATTTTATGAAGATTCATCCTACATAAAATCCAAAAATAAACTTGCTGAAGACCCTGAAGAAACAGAAGCTCTCAGAATTCATGATACAATCATGAACGAAGAAACTCAAGAAGAAGATCAAGAATTTGAAGAACCACAAAGACCTGTAGATCAGCCACAGGAGAAGAATCATCACCAGAGGAAACCTACTTGGGTACAAGAGATTATCCAAGGTGCAGAAAGATATGGGGTTCCAGAAGAGAATCTCAGAGAAAGAAAGAGGACCAAATCCTGTTCCAGTTATGTAGCTTTACTATGTGACTTCACTGATAAAGAACCTTCCAAATATGAAGAAACGGTAGAATGGAAAGAATGGAAGGATGCAATGATTGAAGAGTATCAATGTATCATGAAGAATGATGTTTGGGATGTTGTCCCAAGACTAGAAGGGAAGTCAGTTGTAACTTCCAAATGGATCTACAAGATCAAGCATGCTGCAGACGGTAGCATTGAAAAGTATAAGGAAAGATTTGTGGCTCAGGGTTTCTCTCAGAAAGAAGGAATAGACTATGAAGAAACCTTTGCACCTATATCCAGATACACTTCCATCAGATTGGTACTTGCTCTAGCTGCAGTGATGAAATGGAAGATACACCAAATGGATGTCAAGACTGCTTTCTTGAATGGTGTAGTAGAAGAGGAAGTGTATGTGGAGAAGCCACTCGGTTTTGAGACACATGACAGGGAGTCTCATGTGTGTAGATTAAAGAAAGCCCTATACGGTTTGAAATAGGTAGCCAAGACATGGTATGACATAATTGAAATATTTCTATCCAATTTGGGCTTTACCAAGAGTAAAGAAAATTCCAACCTTTATTACAAGGTGGAAGATGGAAACTCGGTGATACTTCTACTATATGTAGATGATCTGTTTGTGATAGGTATGGATGGGTTGATTGTTGATACGAAGAGAATGCTTGCTGCTGAGTTCAAGATGAAGGACTTGGGAATGATGCATTATTTCCTAGGTATCGAGGTGTGGTAGACTACAGATGGAATCTTCCTTGGACAAGGAAAGTATGTAGTAGAGATCCTGAAGAGATTTGGGATGATGGACTGCAAGGAATTAACCACACCTATGGCATCAAACCTGAATCTATTGAGTGATGCTTCATCAGAGACAGTTGATGCCACGATGTATCATCATATGATTGGGTCCTTGATATACCTGATGAACATGAGACCAGATATTTGCTTTGCTGTGAACACCTTGAGCCAATACTTGACAGATTCAAGACATGTTCACTTGACTACTGCAAAGCATATTCTGAGGTACCTGAAGGGTATGGTTGATTATGGGCTCAAGTATAAGGCTGATCAAAGGATTAACCTGGAGGGTTATGTTGATTTAGATTGGGCAGGCAGCACCATCGATACGAAGAGCACTTCAAGGTGTTGCTTCAATATGGGATCAAGTGTGATCTCATGGTTTGGTAGGAAGCAATCCTGTGTGGCACTAAGTACAGCTGAAGCAGAGTATATTGCAGCCTGTTCAGCTAGTTGTGAGGCAGTATGGTTGAGGAAGCTACTGTCTGATTTATTTGATCTCCAGTTAGATGCTACTTGTATATACTGTGACAAACATAGTTGTGTAAAGTTGTCAGAGAATCCAGTATTCCATGACAAGTCAAAGCATATCGAGATCAAGTATCACTATATCAGGGATATGGTGCAGAGAGGAGCAGTGAAGCTCCAGTATGTTGCGCCGGACAAACAAATAGCTGATGTGTTGACTAAGCCATTGTCTAGGGTGAGGTTTGAGTACTTCAAGGAGAAGCTTTGTGTTCTCCAGATCGAGGTTCCTCCGAAGAGGAAGTGATGTGTCTGTGCTGAGCCCTTCTGACATGGTGAGAGGATTGGTTCCTTCCATGATCAGATGTAAATGTTGTGCCATTCTGACATGGTGAGAGAATTGGTTCCTTCCATGGTTGGATGTAAGAACTGTGACATGGTGAGGGGATTGGTTCCTTCCATTGTCAGGTATATGTGGATGCCACATCTAGAATGAAAAAGGGATGGCTCAGTGAAGACACATCTAGTATGAAAAAGGACTAGCTCTGTGTAGATGGCACATCCAGCATGAAAAAGGGTTGGCTCTATGAAGACTCATCTAGTATGAAAAAGGACTAGCTCTGAGTAGCTGCCACATCTGGTATGAAAAAGGACCAGCTCTGTGATTCCTCATCTAGTATGAAAAAAGACCAGCTCTGTGATGCCTCATCTAGTATGAAAAAGGACTAGCTCTAAGAAGACTCATCTAGTATGAAAAAGGACTAGCTCTAAGTAGCTGCCACATCTGGTATGAAAAAGGACCAGGTTTGTGATGCCTCATCTGGTATGAAAAAGGAATATCTCTATGATGCCTCATCTACTATGAAAAAGGACTAGCTCTGAGAAGACTCATCTAGTATGAAAAAGGACTAGCTCTGAGTAGCTACCACATCTAGTATGAAAAAGGACCAGCTTTGTGATGCCTCATCTGGTATGAAAAAGGACGAGCTTTGTGATGCCTCATCTAGTATGAAAAAGGACTAGCTCTGAGATGATACATCCAGTATGAAAAAGGACTGGCTCTGTAGAGGTTCCTATGACGAGAAGAATCAAGAGATAGCACCTGTGATGATGCCCAGTGATGATCCAGATCGAGTGATGACTCTTCAAGTGAGGTTGAATATGTAATAATCTCCACTCTCATGGGAACAGTTTCACTTGGAAGTAATGATTGGCTTATAGACAGTGGTGCTTCCAAGCACATGACGGGATTCTAAGAATTATTTGTGAAGCTATCTGAACATGAGTCACCTCACAAGGTGAAACTTGGGGATGACTACTAGTATTCAATAAAAGGTAGTGGTGAATCCTTGTATAAACTAGACTCTAGAAAGTCTTTGAAGATGAAGAACGTATCATTTGTTCCAAGACTAAAGAAGAACCTCCTCTCCATATCTACATTGGATGCAAAAGGAATGAGGGTTACTTTTATAGATGGCCAAGTTCTTATGTGGCCAGATGGAAATACTTTTGATGATGCAATAGTGATTGGAGAACAAGAAGGAGGTCTATACAAGTTGAAGGGCCAACCAGATCAAGCTTTGGTTCATGAAACAGTAGAACCAAATGAACTTTGGCATAGAAGGCTTGCACATGTACATTACAAAGCACTACCACTTGCAAGCAAAGTTGTTGAAGGTATTCCAGAAATTCAAGAAAAACATGAAGGGGTCTGCAAAGGATGTGTGAAAGGAAAGAACACAAAGAAGACATTTCCAAGTAGTGAGAGAAAATCAAAAGGAATCTTGGAAATCATACACTCGGATGTATGCAGACCAATGTCATCAAGCTCTCTAAGCGAGTATGTGTACTATGTCTCTTTTATTGATGACTTTTATAGGAAGACATGGATTTACTTCATGAAGAATAAAGATGAAGTGTTTAGCAAGTTCAAGGAATTCAAAGCCTTGATTGAGAACCATACTAGAAAGAATATCAAGACTTTTTGATCAGACAATGGCGAAGAATTCACTTCAAATGAGTTCAAGGAACTATGTAAGGACTCAGGGATTAAGAGGGAGTTTTCCAATCCTTACAATCCACAATAGAATGGGATTGCAGAAAGGAAGAATAGAACCATCATGGAAGCTGCAAGAGCTATGCTTCATGATCAAGATCTTCCTATGCACATTTGGGCAGAAGCAGCCAGAACAAAAGTGTATGTACAGAACTGTACTCCACATAGAGTACTCAAGAACAAAACTCATGAAGAAGTCTTCTCCGGCAAGAAACCAAAAGTCAGCCATCTCAGAATATTTGGCTGTCCTGTGTACATACACATTCCAAAAGAGAAGAGAACGAAATTAGATCCTTTAGGAAAGAAGGGTATATTTGTGGGATACTCTAACAGATCGAAGGCTTACAGAATATACTTCCCAGGGTTCAAAAAGATTGACATCAGCAGGGATGTAACATTTAATGAAGATTTATCCTACATCAAATCCATAAAGAAACCTACTGAAGAACCTGAAGAAATAGAATCTCTCGGAATTCATGATACAATCATGAACGAAGAAACTCAAGAAGAATATCAAGAATTTGAAGAACCACAAAGACCTGTAGATCCACCACAGGAGAAGAATCCTCATAAGAGGAAACTAGCTTGGGTACGAGAGATTATCCAAGGTGCGGAAAGATATCGGGTTCCAAAAGAGGATCCCAGAGAAAAAAAGAGGACCGGATCCTGTTCCAGTTATGTAGCTTTACTATGTGACTTCACTGATAAAGAACACTAATACAAAAGCGCGGGTTTTTCCACGGAGGTTTTCCACTTTTCATACTTTTTGGTGTGAAATCGGAAGCAAAATGAACTTTCCGTCACTGTATTGACGTTGGTAATCTCCGCCGTCGCTATATCGACGCCTTCCTCCTTCAAGGTCATTGTATCCACGGAGCTACGTCGCTATAGAGATGGCAATGTCAAGCTATGTCTTTTTAGTTGACCCAGGGCGCTTAAGTCAATGTTTTAGATATATGAAACCAGGCTCGCGGGAAGGCTTCAAATTTGAAGGCTTCA
>LPNX010250493.1:0-10113 GCA_001517045.1 Pseudotsuga menziesii
GAGAGAGAGAGAGAGAGAGAGAGGTGGTTATTGGAAGGGGAAAGAGATGGATAGCATGAGAAAGAGAGAGTAGAAAATGTGAAAGAGTGTGAAGTCTTCAAGGAAAATATGAAAATTTTGACCAATATCTACTTTGAAGTTTTGGAGAGAGAGAGATGGAGAGAAAAATCTTAGGGGTTATTATTTTAAAGAGAGAAAGAGATCAGGTGGTGGTGGTTAGTGGTAGTAGGTTAGAGACTAGGAAAGGGTGAATGAGGGGGTGGAAGAGGGATATAGAGAGAAGGAAAGGGACATGGAGGTGGTTAGTGGAAGAGGGGATAGATATATGACTTGTGTGTGTGTGTGAGAGAGAGAGAGAGAGAGCGAGAGGGAGAGATAGAGTATCAGACATGAAAGAGTGTGGTCTTGAAGGAAAAGATGCAGAATCTAACTAATATCTAATATTAAGTTTTAGATGCCTTGAAGACAAGAGGAAAGTGTGAGAGAGAGGTAGAGAGGGGGACAGAAAGAGTGAGATTGGGGGTTATGGGTTTAGAGAGAGAGATTAAGTGATCATATGGTGGTGGTTAGTTGTAGGAGTAGGTGAGATACCAAGAGAGGCCAAATGAGGCGGTGGAATATGGTTATAGAGATAAGGAAATGGATGGGGAGGTGGTTAGTGGAAGGGGAGAGAGATAAATGACATGAGAGAGAGAGAGTAGTTGAATGAAAAGATAAAAAATCTAACCAATATTTACATCTGATTTTTGGATTCCCTGAAGATAAGAGGAGAGAGAGAGAGAGAGAGAGAGAGAGAGAGATAAGGTGTTATGAGATTAGAGAGAGATATAAGGTGATGGTATTTGGTGGTATTACTAGGTGAGAGACTAGGAGAGGGGGGATGAGGGGGTGGAATAGAGATATATAAAGAGGCGTGGGGGATGAGGAGGTGGTTAGTGGAATGGGAGATAGATAGATGACATGAGAGAGAGAGAGAAAGTACCAAATGAAAAAGAGGGTAAAATATTGAAGGAAACTATGTAGAAGATGTCCAATATATACTATGAAGTTTTGGATGCCTTTAAGAGAGAGAGGGGGATCGTGTGGTGGTTGGTAGTGTTAGGACTAGGTGAGAGACCAGGAGAGTGAAAATGAGGAATTGGAAGAGGCTTATAGAGAGAGGGAAAGGGATGGGGATGTGGTTAGTGGAAGTGGAGAGAGATAGTTGATGTGAGTGAGAGAAACAGTAGAAAACATGAAAGAGTGTGAAGTCTTGAAGGAAAAAATACGGAACCTAACCAATATCTAGTATGATGTTTTGGATTCCAAAGAGAGAGATAGAGAGAGAGAGAGAGAGAGAGTGGTGGGAGTAGGTGAGAGACCAAGAGAGGATGAATAAGGGGGTGGAAGATAGATTTATAGAGAGAGAGAGAGAGAAAGGGATGGGGAGGTGGTTAGTGGAAGGGGATAGAGATAAATGATAGAAGAGAGAGAGAGAGAGAGAGAATAGAAAATGTGAAAGAGTGTGAAGTATTGAAGGAAAAGATGAAAGAGATGACCAATATCTAGTATGAATTTTTGGATTTCCTAGAGAGAGAGTAACGAACATAAAAGTTTGAAGCTTTAAAGGAAAATATGTTGAAGCTAATAAATATCTACTATGAATTTTTTATGCCCCAAAGAGAGAGAGAGAGAGATATTAGGAGGTGGTGGTTAGTGGTAAGAGTAGGTGACAGACAAAGAGAGGGTGAATGAGGGGGTGGAAGAGGGATATAGAGAGAGAAAAAGGGATGAGGGGTGTTTATTGGAAGGGGAGAGAGAAAAATGACGAGAGAGAGATGGAGAGAGTACCAAACATGAAATATTGTGAAGTGTCAAAGGAAAATATGTAAAACTTAACTAATATATACTATGAATTTTTTGGATTCCCTGGAGAGAGAGAGAGAGTAACAAATGTGAAAGAGTGTGAAGTCTTGAGGGAGATAATGCAGACAATGACCAATATCTACTCTAAATTTTTTGATGCCACGAAGAGAGAGAGAGAGAGAGAGAGAGAGAGAGAGAGATGGATATTAGTGGTAGCGGAGGTGGTTAGTGGTAGGGGATTAATGTGGTTGTTGTGGTAGCGGAGGTGGTTAGTTGGAGGTCCATGGACATGTTGCCATAGCACCACATTTGACTCTATATACATGATTTAACTTATATATAGGAATTTTATTAAATTACATTTCATACTTATTACTCCAAACCTATCAAAATATGTATGATTCTAGGGTATCAATGACGCATATGTGTTATAGCGCATATGTGGTCTCTATGCATATAAATTGTGTGTGCAATATAACACATATGAATAATGTTTAGAAACCACATATACAATATAACATATTTGCATTATTAAACATATACGTTATATCACATATGCATTTTGTAATGCATATACATTCTTTAAATTTTCAATTTCGGCATGAGTGACTAGTTTGAAATTAGATTTGGACTAGTGGGGCCTATTGGCTTGGACAAAAAAATAAACCTATTAGCTTTCCTCCACAAATATCTCTAGTTGCTTTCTTTCAACGATGTTTTTGACAATGCAAAACACAATTTTTTTGATAAAATTACAAAAATTTATAGATTAGATTCTACAAATTCTAAATCTGTAATTTTATCATATAAATGTTTATTTTTTCTATTTTTATTAAATTTTGGAGCGACAAATGTCCTGATTCCAAATTACAATGCTTTGTCGTTTATGCTATAAATTTTGACTACCTTCACCATTTCTCAAACAAATTAGATAGTCCACTAGAAGAGAGATATATCTTTACACTCATATTAAAAAAGTTCCCCTAAAGTGTTACAAGCACACATAACATCCTATTTCCATGGTTTTATGACTTCAATAAATCATAAAAAATGAAAACATCATCAATAATTTTGGAAAAAAAGTGTTGCAGTACAACAAGATGCCCTCTACATATGTACAAAATTCTATGCAAAAATAATATCATTGTGATGTCCATAAATACACTCTGATTTTTTTTATAAGGGTCTATATAAACTTACAAACTCATAAAGGAGTTATTTTCTTGTTTAGTTTTAGCCTCATAATAAGTAAATTAACTTCACCACTGGATCATCATTTTCCATATGACTTATTATGAATCCCATATACTAAACAATCTTATTTGTTTTGATGTATTGTTTTGTTTATGGATTCCAATGTATATTTAACAAGGAATCATTCCTTTACTTTTATGGCGATTGGCCTAAGGAATTCCCAAGATTACTTTGCATTATCATAATAAAACATGTTCTGAACAATTGTATATAGGATACTCTATTCTTGATGGAATATTACTCACTCTCTTACTACTCTAAGGTATGCACTTGATACTCATATTTGTTATCTATGTTTTGAATGTTTCCTTTGTATAGGAAAGTGATTGTACATCTAAATATTTCATCCCTTTTGAGTTCTTCTAGTTCAGTATTCTTGAATTAGTTACCTCTAGATCACTTGTATGGAATATTTATCGTTTATTTGCTTACTTATAAAGTGTTATCTCTTTATGGATGGATTTGTCTAAGTAATGATCGAGTTTACTTACCAAATATCGTTAGTGCATAGATTGATCTTCTTTGTGGAGATTCCCTTACACGAGAACATAATAACATTTCAAATATTAACATTGGCATGGGCATTAATAATTACCAATGGAAATGACCCTTCATAAACAAATAATTAATAACCAATAATTAAAGACTTGGCACTATCTTCCTCGATAGAAGACTTCCCTTTGTCATTTACATCATCCCCTATCACCATTACTCTTCCTGATGAATCCTTATTTGTCATATCTATGGAAGACCCCAGGTATGGGGGAATCCTCTTTTACTTGTGCACACAAAAATCTAGGCCGCATTTGAGCCACAAAGATTGTCATCACATCCAACACCAAGATGCTCGCTATCTCCTTATCGAGGATTTCTTGTACTACTATTGTGTGGACACTATCCTGCATCGTTGCCTCACCCACAATGAAGCCGAGAAAGTCTTGAATGACTGTCATAGTGGATCCTATGGTGGCTACCTCTCTGGTTTAGCTACTTCTCAAATATTCTCTGTGCCAGTTATTTGTGACCAACCATCTTTGGTAATTGAATCCATGCAGTTAAACATTGTCACAATTTCCAACACTTTTCCCCTAAGGAAAGGACACCTCCCGTGCTGCTACATCGTGTTGTCACATTCAGTCCCTTCTAAAAATGGGAAATCGAATTCATGACCTGTAACCCTCCTTCGGTCAGCAACAATAAACACATCATTGTGGTTGTTGATTATTTCACCAAATGGGATGAATCCATGCCTACCTTCAATTGTAAGGATGATATTCCGGTGATTTTAATTTTCAACCACGTTATCGCTCATTTTGGTGTCCCCCAATAGTTAGTCTCATACCAAGGACACAATTTGGACAGACAGATATATCTACCATGTTGATGACATTCGGGTTTGGATGATCTAGTTACATGTGTGAGATTGGAGCATGTCACTATCTATGTGCTATTGGTGATGATTCTATATGCTTATGTTATAATGATGATCATGTTATGATTTCACTAATGATTATGCTATGATATGGATAAACATAGACAACTCACATGATCGTGATATGATTTGATGTTCATCAAATGTTATATGTCTATGTTATGATTTTTGAGATGCTTAAGATGTCATATGATTTCATCATGATTTGATATGATGGAATGAATGTGAAATATGAAAATGTTGATATATATAATTTTATGAGTTGTCGAGTTTGACTTGTAGAGAATGTACATGTGAAGAAAATAGGCATCCATATGCAATGGAATTGAAATGAGTCGCAAATCAATAACATACATTGAAAACCCAGTATAAATGTTTGATTGTGTAAATACTGGAAAACGATTTAATACATGTGATGTGTGTTGAATCTGAATGAGTGGGATACATTGACAAGTGATGTTAAGCTATGATTTATGTTTTTAATTGAAATATTATTTGTAAAATATTTGATGTGGGTGATGTTTACATGTAAGTGTTGGATTACGATTTCAAAATCGATCCATGTCTGGTAACGAGGATAAATATTTATATGATGTAAGTCTAGGATTTTCCATCCAATGAGTTGGAAGAGAGAGAGAGAGAGAGAGAGAGAGAGAGAGAGAGAGAGAGAGGCTATTTCTTGTCATATGTGTGTTGTTGTGAGTGTAGGCCATGGATTCAATCCATCATGAGGCACATTACTTGGAGGAACACAATAAGGATACGCCTTATTCCCCGGGAACCACTAGTACCTCAACGAGGCCGATGAACTAAGTTAACAAGGTATCAGTCATCGTACAAAACCCCCATCAATGGGGGAGTATCTAAAGGGAATGTGTGGAGCATGGCACCCTTGATTTCCCCATCACAACAAAAACATGGAAATTAAACAAAATAAAATCAATCATTTTAATTTAAATATTAATGGGGGCAATAAGAATATTCATAAAAAAAATTAAGAAATTAGTCTAGCTAATTTTTATGTGAATGTAATCCTAAAATTAAGTAAATTTAATCAAGGAATTATGAAAAATAAAAGTGAACACAATAACAAAGAGTTAACCTAAACATTAAAGATAAAAGAAAATTGAAGATGAAAACAAGGAAAACTAAACTAAAACTAAGTTTTAGTTAAAAATAAAATAAATTGAAAAGTTTACATAACTAATACTCAGTGGGTGAATACGAATTTAAAAGAAATTAAATTAACTCGAAAATGGATGCATGAATGCATGGAAGTTTTTCAAAAAACGTTAAAAAGGATTGGAGATGCCATGATGCTCTCATCTTGTACCCTAGTGTTGGACGACTCACACTATGTCACACTTTAAGGTGGCGATTTTGGGTGTGGTTCACTTCGGTACTAGAGGGGTTGGGATCCCCATAGCATTAGTTTTCATACCATTGTTACTTTGTAGATATTTTTATTTGTCATCCTTGTTGTGGCTTGAGGGTCCGAGGGGAATGAGAGTACCGATGGGTATGGTAGGGAGGAAACCGATCACATTATTTATGTTTGACAATTCAAAGGTGGGACTCATAATGAATCTTTAGTGATTGCGTCAATCTTCAACAACTACAGCATTTCACAAGTATTCTACTATTAATCAATTCTTATTGTTAAATATCGTAATTTGATTTTTTTAAACTATGGATTATAGATGTGTAGATATTTTATTTGTGTAATATACTTCTTGTCTAGATCATGGATCTTGTGCATGGTTAAGAAAACAATTTATGCTCCTTGTTTTTCATATTTATGAGGTGCAAATTTCCATTTTTATTGGGTATTTTAGTAGGGACACCAAGGAGGGTCCCTACAACTAAGTATACCTTGAAGAAATGTTAACATATTTCACATTAATAAATTTTGTAGTCTAAATACAAACAATGGATCCTTTTCTTTTTTATTGTAACACAATTTAATATAAATATAAAGGTATTGTCAATATGCTTTATCATAATACCATAACTATCTTCCATAATTTTATTCAAATATTTATCAATATCAATTTCTTATAAATTAAGAGTTCCATTTCAATAACTATGCATATTGATGATAAACTCAAATTCAGTATAATGTCAACTTAAGATACAATGTTCTTTTGAAGGAAGGGAGAGGAGATTCTTAATGCTCCTATTTGAATTGAGCACGACCTTAACCACATTAATGTATTATGGTTAAATATTTAAAATAATCATTTACCTTCAGTTGCAGCAATTTCAATTGAAAGTATGACCCTAACCCAAACAAACCTTAGAGACTATAGTTATCCTCTTTGAATTGAGAATAACCTTAAACACATTAATGTCTTAATATTAAATATTTTGAAATTTTATTTGAATTCAATCAAACTTGGACCTTTTAGACATTTCAATTAGAAGTATAACTGTAACCTAACCCAACCTTATAGACAGTAGTCTATACCACATAAACAAAATTTCAATGGTTCAAGCCAAACATGGTTGCAGTGATTCTCTTATGTCACCATTGTTCAAAATAAATAATCTTTGTTTATATTTTATATTTTTCTTTACATTTTACACCATAAATATATTTTAAGAAAACTAGGTAACATCGTTTCCTTTCTGCATAGCTTTTTATACACTTTACATTCATTTTTTTAAATTCAAATACTACTAGTATAACTATATTAATCAATAATATGGTTACCCGTGGGGGGGCAAAAGCAAGTGGTAAAGTTGAAATGTTGTAAATGGTTGTAGGTGGAACGTCTCATGTTCAAATCTCCCTCAAACTTACCTGTGTGTCATGGTTCAGGCCCTATGGATGCACCTAGGAGTATAGTGGTAGTGGGATTGGATCTTCGAACACTGTGTCACGCGAGTACTAGCCATGTCCCCAATTGTAGATTCCCATATATATATATATATATATATATATATACGTCGATCGACTACATTATTTAAAGTTATTAAATAAAATTGAAAACTTACAAAATTTAATTTGCACTTAAAATTTATAATTTGTTAGTATTTATTATATATATATATATATATATATATATATATATATATATTGTTGTTTATGATGATTATTATGATGATGATGGTGGTTCACCTTTGTTCAGACCAACTTTGATCTATTGGACCTTAAGAAATTAATTAATTTGTTGTAACAAATTATTCTTATGCTCAAATAGCTTAGAAATAGTTGTGTTGAGGTGACTATAGTTTTGACATGTTGAAAGATTAGTGAAGTTAGTATTATAATAAATATTGTGAAGATATATTGTGATTGTAGGAAGGGAACACTAAGAGAGAGTGACTCTCATCCACAACATTCTTATACTCACGGATGGAAATTCCTTTCAAGAAATATTAAAATCTTAAATATTTAGAAGAAAAATATGTTATGTTTATATTTGACAAAATTAATTAATTTTTCATAAATTAATTACCATACATTATTTGTAATAATAGAAGATATATTTTTAGGAGGCATAATCAATATACTTCATAATACATTAACCATTAACCATATGTAAAACGAATAATTTAAATTTAAGAAAACATTTATATTCATAAGATTAAAATTAATTATAGAGTGTGTGAAGCAGAATGTAATATAAATACCTATTGAAACATCCAAAAATAAATAAAATTATATCATATGTTCCATCCACATCTTACATAATGTTGATCGATGGAGTACTTAAAGGAATAAAAAATATAACTCTAAACTTTTTTCCATTCATTATTTTGTTTATTTTATTTTACAAATTACATTTTTATCAAACCTAGATTTCCACAATATGAACTAAAAGAACATCCTTGCATTCATTATTTTGTTTATATTATTTATAAAAAATAAAAATAAAAACTTCTTTACTTTCATTATTTTGTTTATATCATTTTACAAATTACATTTTTATCAAACCTTGGTATCCAAAATATGAACTAAAAGATCTTTTAATCTCAATGATGGTCACAATTCATTTCTTTGACGTTATATATGCATGTACTCACGGAAGTGATTAATGTGTTGTCCATTGTTTCTCTTTTTATGGTTTTGTTTCTCTTCAACCTAACTACTATCGATTATCACTCATTTCATTTAAATTTATTATCACAGTTGATTGTTTCTTCTACATGATTTGGAATACCAAATTTCAAACTTGATGATCATGGGAAAAATGTAACTATGTTTAACACAAAAATAGATACAAAATCATAGCATAAACTGTAAATACTCATCTAATTGAGCAACAACTTGTTTGAAAAAGACAGATCTACTTAAGGATATTGTATGGACCATATCGCAAAGGATATTGTTTTCTTCAATCTATTTAAGGATACTGTATTGACCATATTGCAAAGGTTTCATATTTCTATATAAACTAGTGAAGCGCTCCTTCTTTAGATGTAACCAGACCCTATCCCCAATTTGGAATGAATGAGGAATGCAATGCTTATCATGTTGGGCCTTATCTTTTGTATTAGCTCGTTGTAACATTTTTTGTTCTTGTTTCTGGATGTTGTAGATTTGATCTCTAAACTTTAATGCTTTCTCCACTTCTCGTCCTTCAAAGTTGGTGTCATTCAACTGTGTCTAGAAACTAATCAATTCGATAGGTGCTGAGGTTTGAAATCCATAACAGATATCAAATGGACTATTTCCTGTAGAACTGTGTTGAGTAGAATTGTAGTTGTGATATATGTATGGAAGGTTGTCATCCCATGTTCGACGATGCTTGTGGTTGTACATGCGAACCAGTTGTACTACCAAGCAATTTACAACTTTCGTATTTCCTCAAACACTCCATCAGTGCAACCTTCTCCAGCGACTACATTGCATCCACCTTGTCGAATTTATTCTCTAGCAAGCAACCACCATTCGTCCTCCCTTCGTGCTGCAGCTCTGAACCCTCACTATCAGCAGAGACCTTCCCATGGGTTTCCTTCCTTTCACTTGCATAGGCCTCCACCCTCAGTCTCATCCCTGCCAACAATCTCCCCCATTTCATTTTCGCTTCAAGCTTTTCCCAATTCATCTCTTAGAGCCTGCTAGCAATCTGTTAGGGTTTACCTTTCAAAAATGCATTAATACTTTACGTAAATATTTTGTATGCTTATTAATTTGTTGTTTTATAAATAGTATTTTAAAGGCATGCATTAAATCATATTTGGTTTAGTTTATTAGTATAATTACTTTTTGTATGTTTATTAATTTGTCGTTATTACATTAGAGGAAATTTGGGGTCTAAAATGGGCCTTATAAGAAAACGTGCCAAAATAAGTTTTTGTGAGTTGGAATTCAAGAACCAATAGAATTTCAATAAAATAATTCAACCATAATGGTTGAATTGACATATTTGTCATTAAAAAAAACTACTTTTTTTGTTCGTATTTTCGACATATCTCATTGTGTTTTTACTCAAATTTTGATCGGGAGAGCTCCTTGGATGAGGAATTTGATTCCACATCCAACGAGTACCCACATTGCATACTTTTGATGGACCCCGCTACCCCAAAAACAAGAAATACCTGAAAAAATGTGATGATGACATCATCATCACATT
>LPNX010250493.1:10285-27810 GCA_001517045.1 Pseudotsuga menziesii
ATTTTAAATGCATGGGTAAAATTATATTTGGTTCAATTTATTTGTACAATTAGTTTTTTTTTGTGAATGTTTATTAATTTACATGTTTATCATTTAAATAATCGTAATAATTTATTTAATTTATTTGCATTATATAATGCTGCATAAATTTTGAATGATAAATAAATTAGTGATAACTTTTCCATTAATTGCATATTATATTTGTTTCTTGCACATCACGTGCTTATAATCAACTCCATTAGGCACTAGTAATTAACACATATATATATGCAAGATATATTCTTAGTGTCGTTACAGGATCGAAATAGGGAATAAGTTTGGGACAAATGACTAAGATGATAGTGGTCACTTTTCCCACATATGCTTATCTGTGGGTAGACCTGCTATTCCATCACACAGCTATAAATAACCCATACACATGAAATCTCCAACCAAAAAAATATGGTTGTGATACCAATTGTTATAAAATTAATAACAGCTAATCATTATATTAAACAATCTGAGATCTAATAAATAATTTGTCTGGGTCATGAATATAAACCAATCTCTTACATCTAATAATAATGTTTTGCAATCACATCAATAACATAAACGGATTGTAGACGTATTTAAAACAAAACATATTAAGACATGAAACAAATAACCCAAATAAATAGGACACAAGAGTTTTAAGTGGAAAATTCCATCTAAGCACTTACCATTTTATTACTTACAAAACTTCACTACAATATAGGACCAACTAGCCACTTAGTTTTGGGGAGATCCCTCACTCTTAAACAAAAGCTAAAATATATAATTTTATATCCATTATTCATACCAAATAGTTAGAGCTAATAGAAACATAAAACAAATACTATTTAATAATAATAAAAAACTTAAATTAAAAAGACAAAAAACAAATTGTCTCTCCTTTCTTTAACCACCCCACCCCTTAAGTGAACCTTATTTAAATATTAATCAAAATGCATTCAAGAAGAATTGAATCATGAATCATGGCTGTACACTTGTTATACCAGGGTTAATGTTTATGATCTGCTAAAAAAATGTCTACCTTCAATCCAAGAAGAGAACAATGCTTAGTCTGCAACATCAAAAGTCAAGAGAAGTGCCAAAAATCTATTCACGACCCTAATAATAACTGAAATAATTTCTAAAAAAATCACCAAATATCAATAGTTCAAATCCCATGAAAAACTAGAGTTACTCTCCCCATAGGAGGCAACAATATTAAAACTCATAACAGTTCATAGAACCCTCCCTAATAGTGGTCTCCGGCCAAAAAATCATACCATGTTCCAATAGTAACATTTTTTTAGATAAAGCATCCGCAATATTATTATACTCCCAGTAGATATGATGACATACCAAAAGAGGATCAGAATCCAACAACAACATGATTTTACCAAGCCAGTGAGACAAAACCAAGGTTTGTAGGTTATTCCTCCTCATGGCCCAACTGATGATGACCATAGAATCACCCAAGATCTGTTGTAATACAATACCATGTTCTTTTGAAAAATAAATAAAATCCCCAAGAGGGCCAAGAGCTCAACCGAGTGTTAGACCCCTTTCCTACAAACATACATAAACTGTAGATATGGTATGCCCCCATCTGAATCACCATGCCCGCACCACACTTACTCTGCTGCTCAACACCATCAAAAAAATCCTACAATATCAACCTCAACCAGGCAGAGTTATCCACAGTCATGAGAATAATTTTTAGTGCCAGGACCAAAACCAGATCCAAGGATAGCCAAGGTCTTCGATACAACATGACCAATATCAATAAGAGTCCCCTAAAAAATGAGGACATTCCTCATGCCCCAGAAAGACCAAATACATTACAGAGCATACTCCAGTAGTAGATTTGGATGATTCTCATCACTAAGCATAAAATCGGAAAGATTACAGTCATCCCACGACCAATGAACATTAAAAAAATCACACAGGAGCGACCACAGATAACGAAAACATGGACACAAAAATAAGAGATGTTCCACAAAATCCAAGTCCGTTGAAGGTTGTCCCACGTCAAGATTTTATAATTAAGATTAAGCCAGATAAACCATTTTATTTTTCGAGCCACCTTCCTCTTCCACAGAATCGAGTGCCACCACAATGACTGACTAGCAGTGACAGAGCTATTATGCAAATTACCTTCCCAAACCAGAATGTTAGGATTACCTCACACTAGCAGCGGTGGTTATAAAGCACAACATTCATATAACAAATTTCAGTGAAGTTGCTTAAGGGGAAATGGTATTAATAGCTCGATTTTGACACATGAAAAGTAGATTGAATAGTTCATATAATGACATGAAATATATATTCCATAAACAACATACAAATGTATGATCCAACAAAATTAAAAATTAAAAATAATCTCTCACACAAATATGATATAAACTCTTTCAAGCTTGAAACCAATTTCATTAAAACTAGTGACTCAAAAGCATGAGAATTCAATCTTTTTACACATGGATTTGTGATATTTAAAATTATAAAGAATATGAAAATAAGAGTATAGATCCTTACATAATGTAATCAATCTTGAGTATCAAATATATTCATCAAATCAAAATCACCACTCCAAGAAGTGCACCATCACATGAGAGTATGGGGAAATGGAGAAGAAGGAATGAGAGAATAGGGAGAGAGATGAGAATTTGATTTTTATGGAAATTCAACCTGAAACTAAAAACCTTCATTCAGCTCCAACGAGAGTTCATAATTTCCTCTCCATCAACCAACCTAGAAAGGAATCCAACTCCCTCAAAATTGGTTCACAAGCAAGGAGAGTGAACACTCACCGTGCAGTGGACAAGCAAAAGCTGTCAAAAATTCCAAAGGGAAATTAAAAAATGATCTAAATCCATTATAATTCCTTGAGACATATTTTTATTAAATTTGTGAGGCATCCTAAGCTCCAATTTTCCTCCATAGGATTCCTCCAACTCAACATAGTGGTTTAGTAACTCATATGACACTTTTCTTCTTTCTTCATGCTCCAACTCTTTCCCCAATTTGAATGTATGCCTCTAAGTCCCAAATGCACCCTATTGGTGGATATTTTTATCCTTTTCATGTTATATTTTTAATAGGTCTGCAATCAGGTTTGAATCAGTCATATTTCTTATAGAATATTCCATTATTAGTTGTCATAGAGTGCATAGAATCTCCTTCCAAGTGGCACACATTGTCTTCCCAATCTCTTCCTCTTCCATGGGAGTTACTATCATCTTCTAATTCAAATTCTGTGTCTCATGATAGGATATGTGACACCTTGTCACCCTCCAAGAATGTTACATTCCCCATGGGTCCGAATTTGGATGAAGGGCATGCCAACTGTGTGGGGACTCTTGTCACCCAAAGGCTCCACAACCTTCCAAGTGTCTTCATGTACCAATTCCACCTTATTTTATTAGAATTTATTATTTATGTGACCCATTTTAATGTAAATATGGTAAAATTAAGTCATTTTGGTTCCCATATCCCTCTTATTACAGCATTTATGTTTCCATCTCAACCTAGGGAACTTGTAGGTTGGTGAAACATTATTTGCAAGTAGTCTTATTTGGATGGGGACATGACAGTCCTCCCCACTCAAGGTTGCTTGTCCTCAAGAAATTCCAAGTTTGGATGCTTCAAAATTTGTTCATCTTCCCAAGTGGCATCCTCACTTGGTACTCCTTCCTTTGCACCAAGTTCTCTCTTATGGTTCTTCTATTTAATTTTTTTTAGCTGCAATTTGAGTAGTGGAACTCATGTACTACAATTTTGTGTTCCCAAAAGTAAATAGTTATGGATTTTGCACATTGATATATCATGTGACATCACCAATAAACACCAAAAGATCAATTAATTACATAAAGAAAAAATTGCACAAATAATCTTTACCTCCATATTTTGGAAACCTTTTCTAAACTTTCAACCCTTTTTAACCCACTGTATAATTCTTTGAAGTTGCAATTGCATTTCTAAACTTGGTTTTTCAATATTCCAAGAAAGTTTCAAAGAGGAACCACCATGCTTTTTGTTGCACTACTCCGATTACAATCACCTTCTCGATTGGTGACTTAATAACCCATACTTCTTCTTGCCCCCAAATTATGTGCATCAATAAGGTACCTCATTTAAGAATCATGAAAGTGCATGTACACGCAAGTAAGTAGATAATCGTGTGGCCCATACACACAAGCATCAAGTATTATATCAAATCTTCTCCAATGACATAGGTGAGGATCCCATGTCCTATAATGATACTCCTAAATAATGTAAGATGCATCAAAATAATAATCCATGTGTTCTTTGATCCAAGAAGTGAATGAAGAACCTCCCCCAAAATCTAAACCAAATAAGGAGCCAAGAAAACATGGTTACTTCAAGTGGCTTAAAGAAGTCTCATAAATACACCCCTAAATATGTATATAATCATGAAATAACAATGAATGTTGCTGCCAATAATAATGTTCTTCAATCATATACATCAATATGAAAGCCACTTTGACCATTGAAGTGGTAAGAAGTTTGTGTGACAATTAAAAGTCAAATTACAATTTTTAATTAAAAATTAAAATTCTTACCACTCTTACCTTTGAAGACAAGTCATCCAACATGAAACATGTCCACTTTAATGTGTATATAAACAAATCCAAACCCAATCAATGATGGAAGTAGAGAAGTGAATCCGTGGAGATTGGTCTATTTTTTTTTTCGTATCAGCAGAGGAGCATCTTGTTTTTACAAAGAAGTTCTTGGGCATCTTAACTAAAATTAGAATAACTTTCTCATACAGAATCAGAATTACAAAGTTCTTGGCTAGTTGGAAATATTGTTACGAGGGATATGTGATGACATGATCTAGATTTTCTTTTGGTTTTTCTACTATTTATTCATCTTGTGATCTTCGAAAAGTTATGGTTCATTCTTCTCGGTTTCTCTTGTGATGGCACATGTTTCTCATGGACAGAGTTCATAGTTGATCTAAGTATGTGAGCCTCTATATTGGTATATATATTTGGAGTCATTATGAAGGATATGATGATGATATTACATACCTTAATGTTATGATATGATACACTTTATGATGTTAATTCATGTGATAATGGTGTACTCACTATGATGTTGATGCATTCATATACAATATGATGTACATGCTTATAATATGAGAAACAATGATGAGAAGAAGAGATGAGAAGTAGTGATGAGCAGAAGAGATGAGAAAAAGTGATGAGCAACAGAGATGAGAAGCAATGATGAGAAACAATGATGTGCAGCAATGATGAGAAGTAGAGATAAGTAGATTGACCACCATAGTGATGAGTAGAGATTGATGTGGAGAGAAGAGGTTGGTTGTGTAGTACAGCCATATGATTGTTTGCAAGAAGAATATTACACTTGAGGATTGGACTCCTCAAACCCTTCTTACTTGGAGCTAAGAAAACCAGTTTGGGTCCTGTTATGAGAGTTGGTTCTCTTTTCATCAGTTGGTGTTGATTGCAATCAAGAAGATTATTTTCTTCCATGTACAATAAATAAAGATCAAATTCCATATATTCTTACATCTCTTTTAATGTGATGTTGTGCTTATGACTTGAGATGAATTTGATTATAGAATTGATGACATAAATATTGATATACTTTGATTGATTAAAAGAAGGTAAAAAGTTCATAATTGTCTCGCACGGATTCATCCCCCCTCTTAGTCTGGCCATTGTGTCCAACAATTGGTATCAGAGCAGGCCTTCGTCACAAGCCTATCAATATTGAAGAAGATCTGTGGAGACACAATGGAATAAAAAGAAGAGTCATTAAGCAATGACGTGCATGTACTTGATATGACATATTATTTCAATTGGAGGAGCAAGATGAAGGAATATCTGTAGAAGTTTGGCGTTTGGGATATTTTTATCAATCCACCCGCTCCATCAAACAAGAAGGGAAAATTAGTTGCACAGAAGGAAGCAAAGAAGAACAATACTACAGCCTTGAAGTTCCTCTTGGATGGACTTCCCAGTTCAGTGAAAGAAAGTGTAGGGGAGTACAATTCAGCCAAAGATCTGTGGTTCAAGTTGGAGAGGACAATCCCACTAAAGATATCAATCAAGACGAAGTGAAGAAAGACAAGGAATCCAATAAAGGTATGGACTCGTGTGATTGTAATGATAGATTGTGTGATGAAATTGATAAGGTTCTTGTAGATGATGATGAAGGGATATCAATGGTTGCACATGAGAAACATCTCATGTTGTTGAATATTGATCTCGGAGCCAATTGGTTTCTGAACACAGTAAATCTGAACCAGAGTGACTTCATGAATTTAAAAAAGAAAATATTGGACTCCTTGCATGAATATCAGCAGAATACCATGACAATGAAAACGTTACTTGTAAAACTCAAAAAAAAGGACAAAGAGTTGCGGGATCAAATGAAAGACAAGGATTCTAAAGTTGAACAATTGAAGACTGAATTGATTAGTCAAAAGGAAGAACTAGAAGAACCTACTGAATAGCTTGAAGAAAATAGAGAGGTCAATCATGATATGAAGACTCAGCTGGAGGAAGCCAAGACAATAGATAAAAATCCTAAAGATTCAGCTGGAAATTAAGGAGGTTGGTCTCAGGAACAAATGTGAGAAGAATGAAAATTTTGTCAAGTTCAAGGATAGTTCAGTTGTACTAGATAAGATCTTGGATTTCCATATATCTCCACTCGACAAAACTGGTCTTGGTCATAAGAAGGAGAAGGAAAAAACTGAAGATAACACTTGGTCTCTAAAGACTCCAGAAGCAAGTCCATCAACATCCAAAGTGGCTCCCCATGCACCTGCACATGAAAACAAGGAATTTGGAAGTTCAAATATGAACCAAGGAGTTAGGTATATTCCCCAAATAAAACCCAAAAAAGAAACAACTCCAAGACCCAGGTATGAAAGTGGTTTCAATGGTTATTGTTATTTTGTTCTAACTTTGGTCATAAGGCTATGGATTGTAGATTCTATGGAAGAAGAAGGGATGGAATCCCCAATGACTCAATTAGATGTTGGACATGTAATCAATTCAGACATGTTGCTACCACATGTCACACATTAAGATGCTACACCTACAGTGGCTTTGGCCACAAATCTCAAGAATGTGCAAGTCAAAGAAGTCAACTAAGAAGGATTCCTTCATATACAGCAACAAGAAGATTTGAAGATGATAATACAAATACCTACAATTAGGGACACTCTCATGCATGGAAACATGAAGTTGATAAAATAAGTGATGTAATTTCCAATAGCTCGGTCAGGTGCTGGACATGCAACCATGTTGGTCACATTGCTGCATATTATCGTACAATGAGGTGTTATAGTTGTAGTGGCCATGGGTACAAAGATCAATATTGTTGGAGTACACGGAAAAAACCCTTGAGAAGTTTCTCATACATCTCATCAAGGAAATCTAGTACATATGAAGGAACAAATGTTGTGAGAACATATGCCAAGAAGCAAGAATGGATGAAGAAGACCAAGCAATTGTAGATAGGATAGGTTGATCAGAGCAGGGAGGATGGCTTCCATATGGAAAGAAAAGTTTAAGGTCTCTCAAATAAATGAGCACACCTTGAGTTCATGAGGTTGGAGGATGAACTCAAATAAGAAAGGATGACTGTTCCGGGCATACAGATAGGTCCTAAGATCATGCATATTGACAAGGGGAGCAATGAGTAGTGATCAGAGATTTCATATACAAGTATGAAGACACCCTTTTCCATTGATGCCAAAGGGGGAGAGATGAAGACAAAATGGGAGCATGTACACAGGGGGAGCATGAGTTGTTGTCATCAATGATAAAGGGGGAGATTGTTAATGAAATTGTCATTGATGCCAACATGGACTTGCAGTGGCCCCACGAGTTGTCATTGATACCACCAAGTCCCACTTGCAAATCCTTGGACCCCTTACAAAGTGGCTTTGAGCTTTGGACCCCTTACCGAGAGGGTTTGTACCTTGAAGCACCTTGTACCTAGTTGACAAGGTCCTTGTACCCACAAGGAAGGATCTTGGAGCCACCACCTTGTTAAAGATGTTGAAGACCCTGATAATGGCGATGAGGACCCTGGAGACGGTCCTAAAACCTTGATGGAGGATGGAGAACCCCTAGATGGGTTGTAGAAGCATTAATGACCCATTATGTGGTCATTCGTGCTCTGATCGTATCATAGTACCCCATGAGAAGACCCAACTACCCCACAGATGATGTCATAATGGATATTGGCCTTTGAGGGTATCCTAGTGTTGTTGAGGTGGTTTAAGAAGCCTATGAAGCCTCTTTCTTGTTGAATAAGGCTTGATGAAGCCCTTGGACCCACACTTGATGGTGTAATGACCTTTCAACCCTTATTGGGGTCATGGAGCTATTATATGATGCCGATGACCTTGTATGGTCTGACCTAATAGGCTATGGAACCCCTGGTATGATGAAGAAGCCCATGGAACCCTTGATGAATGCCCCGATACCCTTGCAAAGGTCATGGATCCCACTACTTTCACTTGACATGGTTATACAACATGATGATGTGGTCTTTGGTGACTTAATTAAGTCATGGAACCTTGTGAAGACCTTGATGCCCATTTCTTGCACTTGATGTTGTTAAGGAACCCACACACATATTGGCTTGATGATGGTCCATTTAGTGACAAGATTGAATCCCATGATGACATCTTGCACATGGCATGCCATTAAAATCCCTAGTGGATTGATGCAACCCTATGAATATGTGGAGGACACACCCCCATGAATTTAAATGATGTGGTTGACTTTGAAGGTTGTTTTAAAAGAAAAATAATAATAATACATAAGGTTGACCATTGAGGTGGTAAGAAAAATAATAATAATAAATACATAAGGTTGACCATTGAAGTGGTAAGAAGTTTGAAATCCTTGGTCATACATATGGCTTATGTGGTGGACACCCTATTATATGGAAAATAAAATACATGCAATTCTTTGGTAAGGTTTGACCATTGAAGTGGTAAGAAGTTTGAAGTCCTTGGTCATACATATGGATTATGTGGTGGAAACCCTATTATATGGAAAATAAAATGCATGCAATTATTTGGTAAGGTTTGATGATTGAAGTGGTAATAAGTTTGTTTGACAATTAAAAGTCAAATTAAAAATTCAAATTACAATTTTAAATAAAAAATTTAAATTCTTACCACTCTTACCTTTGAAGACAAGTCAGACAATATGAAACATGTCCACTTTAATGTGTATATAAAAAAATCCAAGAATAACCAATGATGAAAGTAGAGGAGTTAATTCGTTGATATTGGTTTGAGGTTTTTTTCTTAGCAACTGTTGGAGCAGGGTCCTGCAGCTACAGAAGAAGCTGCTAGTTTTGGCGGAAAGATAAGTTTTGGCGAAAAGAAGTTAAGACAGAGCTATGACGCCGTAGCACATTTCCAGCTGGAGAGCAGAGCCGGAAACCATGACTTTTAAGATAGAAAAGTCAAGAAAGGCAACGGTACCTGAGCGGCCGAGAAGAGAGAGCTCAACCACTGCATTGAAGGCAGTGGTGGAAGACAGGAGGGCTCAGCGACCCTCATAAAGGAGAAGGAGCAACGAGGCTGAAGCATTGAAGGCGAAGGACAGAAAATTGAAGCGGTGCATAGTACCCATGATCAGTGCCGGGAAGCATGGAAGACTGCAGAGAGCTGTGGTGTGACGGAAAGTAGCTACCTCAAGTACAGATATGGTTGACTGTCACTAGTTAGGGTTTGGGTTACTATTGGGACAGGCCCACAGTGTTGTAATGGCAAGACCTTCGGGCTGCCTATAAAGGGATATATTTTATATTGTTGGTTGGTTGGTTGGTTGGAGGGTTAGCTAGTCATTTTGTTGGTTAGTTAGTTGGCTCATTCAGTTGTTAGTAGTGTTTTGCAGACTATTAGACTGTTGTAAAAAGCCTAGCTCTGGTTCTGTTATTAGCGGTAGCAATCTTACTGTAACCAGTAGCTGGCTTATAGAATATGCATGTAACGATCCGCAGGGATCGACAGAGAGGGAAGAGTATATTGTAGGAGAGCAATATAGAAGAGAAAAGAGATCTAAGAGAGAATATCTTAAGCTGCATATGCGGTGCAGCAGAACTATCTTTTACCTTCCCCTGAGCTATAAGAAAACACAGTTCTGTGGATGTAACTTCCATCCTGGAGGTGAACCACGTTAAAATCCAATGTTATGCGATTGGTTTATGTATTATGTTTACTTATGCATTCCTCAGTCAGTTCATGGACTTTGTTTACAGTTTAACGAATGAATGTGTTAATCAGTTCACAGCAATATAGAAGAGTAAACATAAGTTAAAGTCTTTAGCATGCTGTATATGGTTCATTTATGCTTTGCGTGAACAGTCACTATTGCATTATCGAATAGCCTTGTATGTTAAGTCTTGCACGTCGACACGAGAAACGCTAAGTGCACCAAACGGCAGAGGTAGGATATCATAGAGAGGTGATACCACACCGGCAGAGAAGTTGTGGTGTGCGATACCGCAGGTTGGGGACTTAGAGTTGGGCAGGAGCTGCGTGTCGCACGGTGCACGGCGATGCGATAAGGTCAGAGATATCGCAGTCAGGGAAAGTGCGCACCGTAGAAGAGGACTGCGCGATGGAAGAAAGGAATACCTCACGGCTAGAAGAGCTGTGAGATGAGAGGATCATGTGACGCAAGCAGGATATCACGCGACGCGAGCTATCGCGCGACGCGCAACAAGAGACGGCGCAGCTAAGAGAGATGCGAGTCACTAGTAGGATTGCCACAGAACCCGGTCCAAGACACTTGAGTCCTTGGCCAACCCATTAGAGTCACTCAGGTGAGACTTCAGGCCGCTTTGCAGTCTGTCGTCGAAAGGGCCGGTGATCTAGGGGTGTTGTTGGTTGAATATAGGAAACCGGGTCTACCCAAAGCAGCCAAAAAATGGTTCTGTTGCCGGTTTTGAACAACTGAGCGCTAATGTTCTGTTGGCATCCCACCAGAGAAGAGTTTCACCAGTGGCTGGATTCAAACCTAAGGGAGTTTTCCTAGAAAGAAAATCGAAGCCCTAAACTGAGCACATAGGACTGGTTACAAAAGCATATCGCTTCAGATATACACGCCATATTTTTTGCAACCTATGGAAACGAGCTTTACGACTGGTTATCAAAGTTGATAGACAGAAACATATTCAAGAAGAAAAGAAACATTGTCTAGACACCAGAGCTGATCCAGACCGTGCAGAGACTCGACAATCCCATTACGAGAGCAGTAGACTTCTGGCTTGCGAGTGTGCTAGGAGGCTTCGTTACAGAATTTGTAGTTGACCAGAGAAAAAGCTTCAGAGAGGCTGAGCGGTACTTCTTCAAAGGATATCATGGTAAGTACCTAAAGTCTCTAAACTTGTCCATTAAGATGCTGCTACATGAAAAAGGAGTAATGGGCATGATTTCAGATGAATAAGTAAAGATAGTAATGTCACAAGAGTTTGAAAGTGATTTTGATGACATTGGACGAACACATAGTGGCAAGAAATATAAAGTAGCTTTCGACTCTCCTGTATTTGGAGATAGTTCAGAAAATAGTAGGCAACCGAGTCCTAGTACCGCAGAAGAACCAGAGGGGGGTACCCCTTACCATCCCTATACCCCACAGAAACAGACCGAAACTCAGAGTAATCCCGTAGGTACTCCATCCAGTAGCTCACAGACAGTACCTACTACAGCTACATCACCTTCACCTACACCGTCGAGTGGTAGTAATCTAGTCAATCAAAACCCACCGCAGAGAAATAGAATGGGAGATGATATGAAGCTACCTACCTTTAAGGGTACAGGAGCAGAGGACCCGGAACAGCATTGGTTTCTATGTGAAGCCATGTGGACCATTAAAACAATCAACGACAATAACCTTAAACTTGTACAGTTGGTCACTACACTCAGAGATTGAGCTTTAACATGGTACATAAAGTATACCACAGTACCCAAGACACTTGCCCAAGTCAAGAACGCCATGATTAAAGAGTTCAAGAAACTTAAGTCTGAATCTCAGTGCATTACAGAGCTCAAGGATATTAAGCAGCTACCATCAGAATTAGTATGGGACTTTGACCAGAAATTCAAAGCTCTTATAGACCAAGTAAGTTTTGAGTTTACGCCAGAACAACATAAGGAATGGTTTATTGCAGCGCTGCTCCCTCACATAAGAGTGCCACTAATGTAGTAGAAACTCCAAACGCAGGATGACGCGTTGGAGATGGCGATGAAGCTAGAATCTTCACCTTTAGCAGAAACCAGTGTAGGCATGACAAATCTACAGAACCAGTTGGCCAAACTCACGTTACAGATACACGAACTTAAGAAAGGAAAAGAGGTTATGCAAGACATATGGTGCTTACGATGTAGAGCACAGGGTCATACTAGAGACAACTATCCAGTCTTTGCAGAATATTTAGCGTCAGGGGCTCCTAACCCCTTACCACAAACGCAAGGGCCATGGTGTGAAATATGCAAGACACAAGGACACCAACCTCAGTAATGCCCTTTTCTTAAGAAGTATGTACAGACACCTAAGAATCTATACTGTGTCTTCTGCAGTTCTGTCGGACATGATGAACAGAATTGCCGAGCCTATGATCTCATGTTAGATAGAAAACATGATGTATACAGAGTCCAGTTAGAAACACAGGGTCCAGCAGCAGGACCACAGCCTGATCCGACTTATGGTGGCCGTGGAGGAGGATTCAGAGGATGAGGCTGTGGAGGAGGCTTTGCAAGAGGAGAAGGCTTCGGCAGAGGAGAGGGTTTTGGCCGTGGTCGTGGACCAATCACTTGTTATAACTGCGGAGTTGTAGGACACTATGCTAGGGACTGTCAGAGCCCCACTACTACCTGTAATTACTACAAATCTTATGATCATACCATAGAGGAGTGTCCTACCTTGATATCTAAGATCAAAGACCCTAAACCAGCAGTACACCAGAACATCCAGCTTATTGCTGCTGACTAGGTAGATCCAGAACCAAAAGTTAACATTGTGACTCGTAGTGGTGCTTCCACCAGTGGGACATCGCAGGAGACCGGAAAAAACACAAGCCAAGAGTGGGTGCGCAGAGCCCCTGGTAAAGCAACAGCACTTGACCTACAGAAGAATAAAGAGACATTTCATGAAGCCAAGGCTTCCTTTGATGAACCTACACAATCAGGATCGTAGGTACCGCCGTCTAGGGGTGTACCGCAGCAAGCACCTTGTGGTGATAGCCCAGAACAGATACCGCAGGCTACCACATCGGGAAGATGCGACGAGGATGAATCAGCAGGAAGTGTACAATCCTTCCTTCGCAGTTGCTTGAAGCTCTTAAGAAATGAAAAATATATCGGTGAGATATAGCACATCATAGATCAGTGTCAGCAACCCTCTCTCTCAGGCAGTGCACATCACGTTGTTCATAATATCACAGGACATACCAGGACCGGAAGAGAGATGAAACTCACATCACAGATTGGAGAGTTCGAAATGGATGAAGTCGTCTTAGATCTGGGATTAGAGGTAAATTTTCTAACTAAGAAGACATGGGAACAGATGGGTAGCCCTCAGTTAGTCAAATCACCTATCCACCTGAGATTAGCTAACCAACAGTGAGTATCACCATTGGGTCGACTGCCACAGGTGTCAGTTGACATTGACGGAGTTCATACTTTTGCAGACTTCGAGGTTATAGAAATCATTGGCGACAGTCGACCGTATCCAGCACTATTAAGTATCGATTGGGAGATCAGTAGCAAGGCTGTCATCGACCTAAAGAGAAGACAAATGACCTTTGAGGATGCGCAGATCCGGGTCATCGCACCGCTGGATCCTCACCAGGGTCCTAGCTACATTGAACCTATCCGAGCAGAGGAGGAGGCACATAACATGGATAGTCTCTACCAGATGACTGCGAACCAGAGTGACTACATCAATCCAACCATAGAAGGGAACATTAGTTGGCGATGCGACAGCTCATGCGCATCGGATTCTGATATTGACCTAGAGAACTGGCAAAACAAACTTTATGAAGTCTTAGCGTGCAGATGTGCATTTATGAGTAAGTCACTGCGATGGATTGGCGCAGAGATCACTGAAATTCCATCATATCATGGTCTAACAGATATTCAGGACTTCCTTGAGTAGTTTGAGCAACAGATTCCTTACGAGCAAAGGATCGCAGCTATGGACCTTGCAGTACGAGCCACACCTGCAAGATGGTGGTATGTGCATAAAGAAAATATCGCATCATGGGATGATATTAAAAGATTGATGGCTATTAGATTTTTGGTCGACAAAGAGTATGTCTAGTAGAAATACACAGGAGAAACTGACCCCAGGACACACATTCAGACATGTGAACAGATCTAGTCAGACATTCCCGAGGATGAATGGGTTCACAGATTCATTCACACATTGGACACAGTTCCAAGGAACTGGTACACAGAGACCGAGTTGCGCAAGGGGACGACCACATGGTCACTTATGACAGACAGTTTTCTACATACCTTCGCATTTGAATCAGAACATCGAAGTGTTGCTCAAGCCCTAGACATAATCAAGGTCAAGATATTTGAGGACTGTACCATCTCAGTGCAGGCTCAACCTGAGTGGGCCAACCAGTTGCAAGACGCGCTTGAGTGCTATAACTTCGCAACAAAGCCAGACAATGAAGATAAGGATGAGGATGATGATCCTCGCAACACCAACATTCTGGATTCAGAAGGGACTCGCGATGTTGGGGGACCACAGTTAGAGATTCCAGCAATCACTGAACCTATCAAGATTAAAAAGATCAATATTGGCACAGACGCAGAACCTAAGTTTGCCTCTATTGGAGACTATTGGAACGATGAAACAGTCGAACAGATTGCCGATTTGTTACATGACTATCAGGACCTATTTCCCACCAAGTTCACAGAGATGAAGGGAATAGTTGGAGACCTGGGAGTTATGAGGATACCATTGAAGGAGGATGCTAGACCAATTAAGCAGCGCCCATATAGATTGAATCCGCGCTACAAAGAAAAATTAAAGGACAAAATCGATAAGATGCTAGTAGCAGGCATCATTGAGCTGGTAGAAGAAAGCGAATGGGTTAGCCCCATGGTCGTACAAGAAAAGAAAACAAAAGGAGACATCAAGATCTGTGTCGATCTGCGCAAGCTCAACGATGCATCGCTTCACGACCCATTTTCGACACCGTTCACTGATAAGGTATTAGACAACGTGGGAGGATAGGAGGTCTACTCCTTCACTAATGGGTTTTTAGGCTACCATCAGATCAGAATACATCCAGAAGATCGATCCAAGACCACCTTTGCAACAGAATGGGGCTCGTTCTAGTATACGGTAATGCCCTTTGGTCTTAAGAATGCACCAGCTATATTTTCTAGAGTAGTCATTGCTGTATTTAAAGAATACATTCATAAATTCTTAGAAGTATATTTTGATGATTGGACTATATTTGGACTAATCGACAAGCATATAGGAGACTTAAGACTGATGTTAGAGAAATGTAGGCAGTACCAGATTTCTCTAAACTTGAAGAAATGTATATTTTGTGCACTGTTTGGTATTTTGTTGGGTCACATTGTTTGCAGACAAGGCTTGATGGTAGATCCTACGAAGATTCCCATCATTGTAAACCTTCCAGCACCTAACTCAGTCAAGCAACTGAGGACAGTACTTGGTCATACGGGGTACTACAGAAAGTTCATCAAGGGCTACGCAAAGATTACAGCACCAATGGAGAAATTGCTCAAGAAAGATGTAAAATTCCTATGGAACGAGGAATGTCAGCAGAGTCTAGACATGCTTAAAGAGAAGATGGTTACAGCACCCATCTTAGTATTTCCTGACTGGACTAAGCCATTTCATGTACATGTGGATGCGTCTGGCATCGCATTAGGGGTTGTTTTAACACAACCAAGAGAAGGGGACATTGATCATCCTATCGCATATTCCAACAGAAAGCTCTCGACAACAGAAAAGAACTACACCACAACTGAAAGAGAAGGCCTATCTATGGTGTACGTGCTCCAGAAGTTTAGGCACTATCTGTTAGGTGCCTCGTTTAAAATGTTCACTGACCATTCCGTGTTGAAGTATTTGGTCAACAAGCCAGTGTTAGGGGGAAGAATCTGCAGATGGTTACTCCTCTTTCAGGAGTATGATTTTGAAATCATTGTGAAACTAGGAAGACTGAATGCAGGACCTGATCATTTGTCACGGATAGATTCAGGAGAAGAGCCAAGTAACCTAGATGACAATCTACCGGATGCGCCATTTTTCTCTATCCAGATCGCAGATGAGTAATATGCCGATATTATTCAATTTCTCACTATGGGAGTAGCACCTGATGAGTTTACTAAGAAGCAAAAGAAGCAGTTGGTTGTTAAAGCAGCAGAGTTCACCCTCACCGCAGGACACCTATACAAGTTAGGTCCGGATGAAGTTCTGCACAGATGTGTGATGCCGCATGAAAAAGACGCTATTATCAGAGAGGCACATTTAGGAACCGCACGAGGTCATTTTGCAGGAAAGCCGACTACGCAGAAAATCCTTGAGGCAGGATTATGGTGGCCTACGTTGCATAAAGACACCAAGGACTTTTGCAGATGCTGCGATATCTGCCAAAGGGTAGGAAAACCCTTGCGACACGATGAAATGCCGCTGCGACAGTAGGTCACGTTGCGTGCATTTGACAAATGGGCTATAGATTTTGTGGGTCCTATCAACCCACCAGGAAAGCGCACTGGTGCGAGATATATTATCATGGGAACAGAGTACCTCACCAGATGGGCAGAGGCCAAAGCAGTAAGAAATTGTGATGCTGCTACAGCCGCACAGTTCCTTTTTGAAAACATCATCAGTAGATTTGGATGCCTAGTAATTTTGATGAGTGATCAAGGCACGCATTTTTTGAACAGCACTATTGAGGCATTGATAGAGGAATTCCAGATTTAGCACCATAAGAGCACTCCCTACCACCCACAGGATAATGGTACAGTGGAGGCCTTTAATAAGATTTTAGAAAATGCTCTTACTAAGATCTACAATAGCCAGAGGAATGATTGGGACCTCAGAGTAAATGTTGTATTATGGGCATACAGGACCACATGCAAGAAACTTACGGGACACACACCTTTCAGCTTGGTGTATGGATAGGAGGCTGTTATGCCTATGGAGTATATTCTTCCCAGTTTAAAAATCGCTTAGATTACCGGGATGACTGATACAGACACAGTTGAGGAAATGCTAGCACAGCTGCTTGCCTTAGAAGAAGACAGATTCATCGCCGGATTCCATCAGAAAGTGCAGAAGGCACGAGAAAAAGCTTGGCATGACAGACACATTAAGAATAAGGCTTTCTAGATCGGAGACCTAGTGCTCCTCTATGACAGCAAATTCATTAAGTTTCCAGGGAAGTTCGAGACACATTGGCTGGGGCCATATCAGATACAGCAAGTCACA
>LPNX010250494.1:0-13682 GCA_001517045.1 Pseudotsuga menziesii
GAGTGCTAAGAGTCATTAAAGTTTCTAGAAGCACTGTGAGTAACCACAGTGCGACAGAAAATGAAACACTATGTCTATCCAAAGGCAACTACAGCCTTCCAGGGGTAACATACTCAAAATGGATCCCATGGAAAATTTGCAAGTGTCAAACCTTACCACAAGATTTTGTCATGGATTTGCAAATTTGAACAATGACACAATGCAAAAAACAACAGTCCCAACAGTACAGGTTAAAAACCAAGAGTAGGTAGGAACCAAATCATCATGATGAGAAAATCAAGTTAATCAAAACCTGTGTTCATTCTCTGAAATTCGTGTTGCTAAAGAAACTAAAGACAACATAGTTCTTGAACCACTGTATTAAGATGGATAGTAATTACATTGTAATCAATATCCAAGGATTAAGTTATTGGATCATTGGATTAAGTTGCTCAATTGCAAAGTAGCTTGTGATTTGCTTTAAACATACTGCTAGAATTTACTTGGATTTGTATTCAAAACAAAAGAAACGATTATGAATGTACCAAGAATATCTTCAAGGTCGTAGAGGCACTTACTCTTTAATTTTTACTCATATTAATATGGAACTAAATCCTCAACAAGTGATATCTAACTGTGATTTAATAAGCTAGCACTTAATAAGGCAATCAACAAAACAACAATCACAAGCAAGGGGACCAAAAAGTATATATTACCCTCTAGCCGATGTTAGTAGCAGTGCGAAGGAGGAAGTATCATCACATCAAATTGGGAACTTACACCCAAAAGGCAGCCTTTTCTCTTCTTCCTTGGACTTAGGGTTTCAGAATAAACAAAACCCAATATTATCCTAGAAAGCTAAGCTTCTTGAGTTATAACCACACTTTTCTATTTATTGAGGAGAGGGGAGGAGATGACAACTAATTGATCAAATCCAAAACCAGTTAGAAGTGACCCTTGATCTTCACAATTTGTCAAAATCCTTCGTCCCTTTGTGAACATAAAGTTTCAAGAAGGCTTTAAAAAATTTCCCACAACATTATTGTAAAGCCCAGAGCTTCTTGAGCTACTTTAACTGCATTTCTTGCCAAGCCATAAGACAAATTCACAACCAATCAAACTTACTTTTTTTGAGCATCAAATTTCACATGAATGTTGAGAACAAATTCAGCAGAGAGTTGCATTTATGCTGCAAGGAATCTTACCTTAGAGAGCTTCTATTCTTGGGGACTCTATTATGCTTATTATGATGGGATTTTGCAGTGTGCCCGTACAGGAGCACTGAATTCATGACGGAAAATGACTTGTAAGTGTATTATTGATAGCTGTGTTAGTTCCGTTTCCTAACTTCAAAAGCTGTGGAAGCTTCTGCCAAGACATGCTTGCTGAGGATACCAAAGTTTCAGTGACAGCATACTCAGATATTATAGGTGCTTGCTCTGCATTGAGGATAGCTTCTTGATCATTCTACATATCTATATATTCTAGATTGCAGCTCTTTGTAGTCTTGTACATAATTTCTGAGTAATATATGCAGTATTTTAAAAAAATTCCATTAAGAAAATCTGCGTCTGGTCTGTAAGATCAGCCCTGCCCCTTACTCAGATTGTTTACAAAAGGCCCTGCATGCAAGGCTATTTGACTATCAAAATTGAATTCCCAAACACTTATAGATATTCCCCAAGCCCATTTTTGTGTCGTAGAGGCATTGAAACTTCTGGGACGTGTTGCTTTGAGGATTCTCAATAAGTTCCACAAGCGAACATGGGATAAAAAGCTAGGGAGAAATAGAAAGTATTATATTGAAGAGTTTAACCCTACCTACAATCAGCATCAAAAGGCGTACATAGGGGCCAATATACCTTGGAAAGCCAAAATACTTATTGCTCAATTAAGAACTAATTCCCATCAACTCTGTTGTGAGACCGGGCGCTAGAAAAGGCCAAAAGAAGCTTGGGAAGAAAGAGTGTGTATTTTCTGCACCACTGGTAAAGTGGAGACAGAAAAAACATTTCATTTTAGAGTGTGAAACCTTTCAGGACAGTAGGGACAGGTATGTAAATGCCTTGACTTTGATAAATCTTGGGATGATTTATTCAACGAGGGGACCGTGGAAAAATTGGGGGCGCTATTTATCATCAAGTTGAATAGGAAAAGGATTGAATTGCAGAAAACAGCATGCGAGGCGGTCTATCCCATAGGCGAGGTGGTCTGTCCCATAGGCTATTTTTAGTCTTGTTAAAATATTTTCTTCTTCTTCAGGTAGATCCTATACAGCGATGGAATGAGTTGGTGTAGACTCCAACCAACCTCCAGCTAGACCACAGTCCAACCGAAAACGAAATTCCCCTTTTTTTTATTGATTGTCTTCCAAAATTAAATTCATCATTCACTAGTCAATAATTTGCCAGCATCATATATGTAGGGTCTGCTTAAAGTCTAATGTGGCATCTATATTTGAGAACTCAATGGAGATGTCAGAACCCTCATATGTTTATCTCAGAGTACAATTGCAATGCCCAAGGTAATGTATAAGCATCTTACAAGGCATTTGTGGAAACTTTTGACTGGTTGTGCTGTTTTGACCTTAAACATGGCAGTTGGAGTTTTAGGCAATCGAAATGCATCATCATGGCAGTTGGAGTTTTAGGCAATCGAAATGCATCATGTATTTCTTTGATATGAGAGTGATTTTCTTGGATATGTTAAGCTCTTGTATTCCCCATATATTTTGTACTTGTTAACTCTGTTTTTTCTCAGGAAAAGGGAGAAATTTTCTTAACTTTTATAATTGAGAAAATATATTTATATTTCTTACTATGTGGTAGGTGTGGACTGGAGCTCAGTAAAACAAATTTAGTTGAGCTGCTTGATGTTGATATTGTGCAAAACTATGAGAATTCACTGTGGATTGCTTACAAAAATATTTACGGTTCAATGGTGAGGTCAGATATGATCAATTGTATCAGGTGTCAGCAGAAGAAGGCAATATTATCTATGAGGATGTCTTCCAGCAAAGGAAAAGCTATGCTTCTTTTATGTTTTAACAGAGTGGGGAAATAAATCATGATTTCAAGCTTGCAAACTGGAAATTTAAATCTAGAGGATTATCTCCTTTTTGATGAATATAGATAGCAAGGGAAGACGAATCAGTTGTTATTTTATGGTCCTCTTCATCCAGAACTACCACAGATGTACATAGATAATTGAATTCTTGTCCTCTATTTTCTTTTCTTTCATCAGAGTATTGAGCCAGATATGCAATGTTTCCAGATGTGAACATAGATGGACTATGCTTGAGGATCTACACTCTAAGAAGCGCAACAGGTTGGCACAAAAACATATGGAAGATTTAGTGTTTGTGCAGTACAATCTTCGACTCCATAGCAAACAATTGGAAGGGTCTAACAGCATTAAAGCCATCCCACTGTTTGAGGTAGATCCAACTTCAGAGTGGATTGTTGAGACAGAGGAGTCGACCTTTATGAACGAGGACCTCAACTGGATAAACAGTGATGGAGACATAGATAACAAGTCAAATAGAAAGTCATTAACATCATCAGAGTCAGTTGCAGGCTCTTCCCATTCATGCAGCTAGAAGTTGCCACTAATTATACTTGACCTTGTACTTACTGTCATACTGTGGTCCATTTGGCAACATCTGTGGATTTTGGACTCTAAAATGTATAAAAGAAAACTGTTTCCTCTTTAAATTAATTAGTTTTGCAACCTTTATACTATTATATACCTGGATTTTATAACTTATATGTATTTTGACCATTGGTAGCATGTAGACTGTATATTTAATTGTATTTAATGTTTGTCTATTTTGATGTCTAAATGATGGATATTTGATAAATTTTTACTCCCTGTTTTCTGATGAAATTCTGACTATTCAATGCATATATAATTTGCTTTGTTATTGCGGAATTTTACCATGTCCTAAGTTGACTTTAACACCTAGGTCCTCTCTTTAGATATCTGAATCCAAACTGAACTTGCAATAACTAACCCTTGCTATTTCTAACTGAATATTGGGTTCTATTCCGAACTTGACGAGGAGATCCTTTAGACTATGTCAAAATGATTGTATCCATATGAATCCAGATTCTTCATCAAACAAAGCTCAAGGGGATCTGGATTAGAGCCTTCAGAATACATTTCTCAGCCTAAATTTCCAGCAGAAAACAATTTATCATTTTCTATCATGTCCAAGTGACTACTATATTTTTAAAATAATTGCAGACCAAACTCCATCCGTTCCTTTATGAGCATTTAAAAAATGAGAAATAATTTTTTCTTTCTCTCTGTTCAAACAACCCCTGCTAGGCCCATTAGAGGTCTCTTTTCTGTAACTTGTCCTATTGAAGTCTTATTTGTGCAAATGACGGCCACTATTTTCGGTCATCAAATAGGCTACAATATTTTTCCCCATAACCTTTCTTTTGGATGGGAATTCTTTCTTCTAAGGTCGCTCGATAGCCAACCTCAACACACCCTCAGTCCTCAACTACCCAACTTCCCTGGGGGTGAGGGTGTGCATGTGTGTTATATGTTTATTGGGATCCAAAAGAGGCAGTCTCTATTCTATTCTTTGGAAAATTGTTCTTGCTCACCAGAGCCTTGTCTAAATTACTGGATTATCTGAGATGCACAGCCATGAGACGCCACATTGACTGATTTGCATATTGAATTTTATCTTATTTATTTTTAACTAACTTTTCGATAGTGAAGCTCAGGGCTCAAAGCCTCAATTACAGCTCCATTCTTACTAAGCAGCCATGTTCTCATTGGGGTTTAGGTGGTCTGCACCAGAGTTATTCTTTTGCATTTTCTTGCAAAAGTTCATCACTTCTTGCAGTGACATGGAATAATAAAGGTGGATAGCGATTACAGGAGTTGTACCAAATACTAGCTTCCTCCCTATTGTCGATCTTCTAGTAATTAACTCTTTAAATAAACAGATGTCTCTCTAGATTTTTTACTGTCCTACCAAAGTGCAGGTGGATACGATTACAGGAATCATACCACATAATAGCTTCCTCCCTAATATTGATCCTTCCAGGAATCAACTCTTTACGTAAACAGATGTCTCTCTAGATATTTTACTGTCCTGCCAAGGTAGCCCTTTTAGGGTTTTTAAAATGCTTTGGCCCTAACAGTATTTGGACTGACAAAGTAGTTTTTACTGCTTACACTTAGTATCAATACTAAAGATTAGTACAATCAAGAATATGGGTTTTTTACACTGCAGATATGTTTAAAGAATTAGTATGACATGAAAAGGTGGCAAGTACATATTGAGCATAAGATCCATTACGTTGTTGCATCAACTAATCTGAAATCTCATTGTCCAATGTTGGGGTTTAAGGACTTGTTATTCTTAGTAATAGTTTTCCCCTACGGGAAAACTGTTTTCATTGGTCAATAAAAACTACACATTTAGTTTTAGAATTAAGGTTGAAAGACCAGGACCTTGCCTATGCAGAACTGAGTAAGACCTTTCATAACCAACCCTAACTGGAGCTCATGTAAGCCAAGGAATTTTTCAATCCTCACTGGCCAGGCATTATGGGGTGGATTGTGTTTTTTCATCAATTATTTGTTGTTGATCTTATGGCTTATGAAGGCATACTTGAACCTTGCACCAGCTCGCAAGAAGCTTCGAGCTATGATGCACTCTACAGAAGAACAACTTCGAGTGCACAAGAAGCAGAGCACATGTTTGACTCAGCTTGCTGCTAGAAGCTTTCCTAAAGGTCTTCATTGTCTACTAGTTCGCTTGACTACTGAGTACTATGCATTGAGTCCAAATGAACAGGAATTTCCAAACAAATTGAAGTTGGATGACCCAAGCCTTTACCACGTTGCAATATTTTCTGACAATATACTTGCAGCAGCAGTTGTTGTGAACTCTACTGTATTTCATTCTAAGGTATAAGAAGGGAACTCATTATTTTTATGGATTTTCTGCATTGTAAATGGGATTACCTTCTACTTGTACCTAATATTATTAACTTGATGAGTTCTGTGCTCATTTTCTGCATTTTGAATGTTTACAGGAAACAAAAAAGTTGTGTTTCACCTAGTTACTGACAAGTTAAACTATGCGGCCATGCGAATGTGGTTTTTAGCAAATCCTCCTGGTAATGCTACAATTCAAGTTCAGAATATTGATGAATTCACATGGTTGAATTCCAATTATTCTCCAATTTTTAAGCAACTTGAGTCCGCATCTATGAAGGAGTATTATCTCAAGTCACACTCTATGAGCTCAGATGGAGGATCTACTAACTTGAAGTATCGAAATCCAAAGTATATGAATATGCTTAATCACCTTCGCTTCTACCTGCCAGAGGTTTTTCCAAAGCTCAATAAGGTCCTTTTTTTAGATGATGTTGTAGTGCAAAAGGATTTGACTGCTCTTTGGGGAATTGACATGCATGGTAAGGTAAATGGTGCAGTGGAAACATGTGGAGAAACCTTCTATCAACTTGATAAATATCTGAATTTCTCAAATCCTCTTATTGTGAGGGACTTTGACCCAAATTCCTGTACATGGGAATATGGCATGAATATATTTGACTTGCAAGAATGGAAAAAGAAGGACATGACAAGGATCTACCATAAATGGCAAAACCTGGTAAGTCTACATTGACATTTTGCTTTTGGTTTCCTGGTGCTTTATTTGTGGTTTCTGCAATGAAGTGACATTAGCATTTGGTTTTGTCTAAAAATGACTGTTGTGTGATGCTTTTTATCTTAGAACAAGGACAGACAGCTGTGGAAGCTAGGCAGCCTGCCACTTGGGCTGATCACCTTTTACAGCCTTACTTATGCACTAGATAAGTCTTGGCATGTTCTAGGCCTTGGTTATAATCCTAGTGTTAGTCGGACAGATATTGCAAAGGCAGCAGTGATACATTACAATGGAAACATGAAACCATGGCTTGAAATTGGAATTGCAAAATACAAACAATATTGGACCAAGTATGTGAAATATGACCATATATTCTTGCAACCGTGCAATCTTGGTGAGTAGGTACATATGACAGTTTATTGTACATATGCTATTGGACCCCCGAGTACTCCCTATCATTGCTAGCCATAAGAATTGCGGCAATCATAATTGGAGTGGTTGAGCAGAGGTATCATTCTTTTGTATCCATTGGTCGGAGACTTAGCAGGGTGGATTGAGCAGTCTGAAAAAATCACTGAAGTAATAATTTCCTCTGCACCGCATTTGAAGAAATGAGGAAATTCTCTATGTATTCTAATTATTTAACACAGGAATGCACATAGGCAACATGTTCTACAACTTCATTCTTTCACAAGGGAAGTATTGAGTTTTGTTGAGCACATGATTTCAGAGCTTTGGGACTAGGCTATCCGCTAGGCAAGGATATGCATTGTGCTGGTGTTGTAAAGCCTACTGTTGTTGCTATTCCTGGTGCAAGACAGAGGACTATCGGTGGTAGAGGCAGAGGAATTAGATCTACAAAGAAGCCAGAGGCACCACACGTTGAGATTTTGCCTCCTGCTGTCCAAGTTGAAGCTGAGCCCGAGCCTGAGGCTGAGGCTGATTTGGATTCGATAATAAGGGACGAAGTTGCTCCCAAGAACCAGAAAATGGATGAAAAGAGTGGTGACAAATTACTAGGAGGGGAGGAATATGGAAGCATCACACCTCTTCCAGAGAGGGTATGGATGCTTTTATCCTAATCATATACATCTAAAATGTAGTTATGATAAGAATACTCAGGCTACTGAAAGTGCTTTTCATTGAATGCATGCTATTTTTGACAATGTTTGAAATTGAGATGGTGTATCCAGAAATGCCAAAGTACTTCTAGCCTCAATAATATTCTAGTTATGCAAATCTTACTGGTTGAAATTTTATTCTATGTTATTTCGACATCCAGGTTCAGTTGGGAAATTCCCCAGTGTACAAGATTGAGAGGAAGTTGGGAAAAGGTGGATTCGGGCAGGTATATGTTGGCCGAAGACTAAATGGTGGCACAGAACGCACGGGTCCAGATGCTCTGGAGGTACTTATTTAATATTTGCTTGAAGAAAGTCACATGGCCTCTATTATTTTTCTCAAAGTTTTGATTCTATTTCCAAGGGGGTTAGATAGATTGCATTTATGGATTTCATAAGAAATTGTGTTTTTATTAGGTTGCTTTGAAGTTTGAGCATCGCACGAGTAAAGGCTGTAATTACAGTCCTCCTTATGAGTGGCAAGTTTACAAGTATGTATCTAAAATCCATTATCATGGACTTTCTTTTTTAATTAGATATTTTACCTTTGAGTCTTTAATATCGGTCTTATGAGTGACAAGCTTACAAGCGTGTATCATTAGTCATTATAACTATCATTGCAAGATTAGTTAACTTAATTTACCATCATGTTGCTGCAGTACACTTAATGGTAGTTATGGTTTTCTTTCGGTACATTACAAAGGGCGTCAGGGAGATTACTATATTCTGGTATGATATAAATCTCAATATTCAATATTGTCCTCTTTGAATTGAACATGTATGTAGATTATTTGTTGCATGTCCTCAAGTTAGTGGAGGATGACACTGTAAAAGATCTATGATTGTCTGACGATGGAATAGTAGGATGTAGCAATGTCCTCATTGTTGATAGTTCTCTATTTTCTAATCACTGCATATTCATTATTTTAGGTAATGGATATGTTGGGGCCCAACCTTTGGGATGTATGGAATTCATTTGGCCAAGCGTGAATTATAGTCATAGATTATCTTGGAGTTTTCTTTTCAGGTGTTTTGTCCAAGTTATTGTTTTTTTAAATCAATGCAATCCACAGTTAACTTCTATTGGGTAACACTATGTGGAACAGAATGTCTACAGAGATGGTTGCATGCATTCCTGTGGAGGCAATATCAATACTTGAGAAGCTGCATTTAAAAGGGTACACTTGTTTTGTTTAGCAGTGGTTTGTCTCCACAATGTTTCTTTGTTGTGGATGGGATGTTTAACTTCTGACATGGTTACTGAATTTTCCCTGTTTTAGATTTGTTCATGGAGATGTCAAACCTGAAATTTTTTTACTTGGCCAGCCTGGAACTTCTGATGAGAAAAAGCTCTTTCTGGTAGATCTTGGTTTGGGTAAGCTTTGTTGACTTGAATGCCTTTGCTTGGATTGGTATTTATTTGGAGTATGGCGCCAAAATTTTATGATTTTTGTTTCTGTCTTTTGTTTCTTTCTTTAAATCATATTTCTCACAATTCATTGATAAACTTGTCCCCAACCAATGTGGTATGCTTTTTCTATGGAAAAACCAATTGTGTATGCTATCCATACTAATGCTTTTTTATTCCCAGCCTCGAGGTGGAAGGATACATCATCAGGTCAGCATGTTGATTATGATCAACGGCCTGATGTCTTTAGGTTAGTTTCTTAGATTTTGCATGACAATACTTAAGCTTGCTATAATGTATTTAGTTTTATTCATTCTGATTTGTATATTTGATTTTATCTGGTAATTGTCCATGATTCTATTCAGAGGCACTGTTAGATATGCTAGTGTACATGCACATTTGGGGAGAACAGGAAGTAGACGAGATGATCTAGAGTCTTTAGCATACACATTAATATTCCTTCTTCGGGGCAGGTTGCCTTGGCAAGGTTACCAGGTATGTTTATAAATTATGTACTTCTGTCTTGTTTGTGGAGATTCACATTTATAGTTTTGTCTTATCTCACGTTCTTTCTCTTGTAGGGTGACAACAAGGGCTTTCTTGTTTGTAAAAAGAAAATGGCAACTTCTCCCGAAATGCTGTGTTGCTTCTGTCCAGTTCCTTTCCGGCAATTTCTTGAAGCAGTCACAAATATGAAATTTGATGAAGAACCGAATTATCTGAAGCTTATTTCCCTTTTTGAAGGCATTCTTGGAGCAAATGTTTCCACAAGGCCAATTAATACAGATGGAGCTCAGAAGGTCATATATCATTTGCTGCCCCAAAGTTTTCAAGTTAAAGCCCCTTTAATCATTACAAGAGCTTGGAAAAATGACTAGAGTGAAGTTTTAATTTTTGAAAGTATTTAGAATATTCAGTAGATTCAAGTCCAGTCTTTGAAGTCCTGGATGTGTTCGGAAGTGTCTTGAGTTGTGGATTTATTTGGAGAAGCAACTAGATTGAAAGTCTATGAAGTCCTGGAGATTTTATAAGTAACATGCACATTGAGATTTTAGAAGTTCCATATTATTACTTGGGCAGTGTTGTTGTTTAAGTTTGTCTTTCTTATTCTGGTATTTTTTGCGGTTTTTGTTTATGTTAATCTGTGATTAAGATAAATTTTCTGTTAAAATAGGCTGGGCAAAAACGAGCAAGGTTGCTAGTTGATGTTGATGACGATGAGCAGCCCAAGAAGAAGGTTCGACTTGGAACTCCAGCAACTCAATGGATATCTGTTTACAATGCTCGACGACCTATGAAACAGAGGTAGTGCTTGAAATTTCAAATTGGAAATATGCCAAGGCATGATGTGAAGTACTAAAAGATTTTTTTTTTTGTCTGTTTTCTACCATAGCCACAGCCTAGAAACATTACTTTATTTATGTTCATGTTGTTTTTGGTACTTTGAGTTTGAGGCTTAGGGAAAATTTTCAGATTGATCTAGCAGAAATTGTCTACTATGTTGTTGATATATTTACTGGTTCAAAAGTAATATTAGCAGTACAAGTAAACTTAAATAGAGATTTATTCTAGCTTGCTAGCATTTTAGGCTAGTTTCCTCTCAATCTTGTAGGCAATTTTTCCATACACTTAGGCTCTGGAGAAGTTTGCACCACACATCCACTAGGACTGGGATTTGCTCGATATCAAGCCATCCAAAGTCACTACTGGTAACCACAATGTATTTCCCACTTCCTTCTCATCACTGATAAAATAAATTGTGTGCCCCGTATGACATTAAGAATGGACAAGATCCTACAACCATTTATAATATTTTCATGTGGGAATATATCGTTTGAAGATTCACGTGAACACTACATATTCACGGAAACACTAATATGTGAAGACATGGAATTGCTGTTGCAAGTAAACTCCCTCTACTGAGCTGCATAGAGACCATAGATGCGTAGATTGGATGCTAGGAAAAAGATTGCACTGTGTGAAGAGTTGTGGAAAATCTAAAAGAATTTGAAGCCAAGAAAGAAGCCGAGTCACCGATTTGAAAAGGATTTGAAAAACGACTTTGACGTGATCTGAACACTCTGTGATTAGAAGCCAATTTGTGCGGAGTTTGTTGAGTGAAATGCCCATGAATTCAATGATGAAGAATGATGTGTGCAGCAAAATAAGTTTGAACTCGTGCACGGTTGCGCCATTCCTTGGCTGCCATTCTACCTCAGCAAAATATTACTGTTGTATTTTTTTTTTAAAACACATTTAGCCGTCGCTTAAGCGACGGTTGGCAGATGATTTTTTTTTAAACCAACTTCAACACCGTCGCTTAACCAACGTCTTATCCGTCGCTTATGCGACGTCCTGTAGGCGATTTAAAAAAAAAAACTTCAATACCGTCGCTTAACTGACGTTTAGTGAGCTAGTTTAATATGAATTATATGTCGAATAACCGACGATTTACATTTAACCGATTGTAAAATGAGTTGTCGCTTAACCGACGAATGGGATAAATGTCGGATAACCGACGAAAAGCCACCGACGCTTAAAAAAATCATGTGTCGTACATGCGACAGGGAAGTGTCGAAAATCCGACAATACGGCCGTCGGATTTTTGGTCGAAATGTAGTTGTGTATTTGGGAGAATAAGAGTACACTAGTACAACTAATAGCATAAGTTCATAATAGAGATAATAGCTAACCTATTCAGCTTGGACTAGGTCTCTACATAGCCTAAGGTTATTGACAATATCAATAGATTGATCAATGACCCTATCTAATGGTTTGTTTGATCTTGACAATATTGATCATGCACTTTATTTATAAATTATTACATTGTTTGCGTCGATACCTTATGGGCTTTACTTACAAAAAATGGGGTGCATTCCCACACAACAGGCTTATATAACATTGAACATTATATTTATCTGAATGTCTAGATTGCAAAATATTCTACCAACTCTTATCTCTTTTGTGCTATTTTTACAGAGACTGGTGACCAATCAGTATTATAGAAATCCGGCAGATCTCTATTTCACATGGACACAAGGAAGCATGCTTGCATTTGGTATGATTTTAGTGCCAGTCTCAGGTGATTGTGGACTAATCTATTTGCAGAAATTGATTGTGTGTATGTGTTGAGCACAGGTGATTCTAAAGTTTATCAGATCAAAAGTTCATATTTTGAAGGCAAAGTTTATCAGATCAAAAGCACAGGCCATGACTGATGATATTTTCAAACAATTTTACCAGTGGTATGCAGATATTACATTCATAGAAGTCTTTTACCATTAGGAAACCTGACTGTCCAACATGCCAAATGAGTTCAAGTGGAAAAAAAAATAACAAGCAGTAGTTCTTTTTAGATTCGTGATTATAATTCATAGAAGTACTTTTTTGCATATGATTTTATTCCAAAGTGGCTAGGTTGTATGGGTGTGGTTCATGTATGAATGTCGTTGTGTTGATATGGCATGTCACTAGAATATATATGTATATATAGATAAAATTCATGAAATTTTTTGAGTGAATATAAAGTGAATTTTCCAGAGTCCGAGAAAGAAAAACTCATGAATTTTTTTGATTATATATAGATATAGAGGGTAAAATATGATGGTTGTTGGCTTGATGCCTGAACTATGTCATGAACACTTTGAGGCTGACAAGTTAAAAAGAACTTTTTATAATTTTCGTTTGTTTATATACAAATATATGTTTGAAACAAGGACAAGGTAGGCATGTTGGAAATTGGGAATGTTGATGATATTTGATGGGTTTTGACTATACCGGTGGTTGAGTATAACATCACATTAGTTTGATGGGGTTCTAAATCATTCATTAGTTTCCATAGTTGTCATGTCATTCACTAACCACATGGCATATAGGGGTGAACTCCTTCACATATTTCACTATGTATCCAGGTTTCTACCTGTGCAGTCGAGCATAATTGTTTTGTGGATTCGTTGATTATCTTTCATGTTGAAATCCATTTCCTGGTTTAGAGTTGAGTTTTACTTTTCTTAGGTACTAAATAGTTGTATATTTATCCATTCAAGTTTAATTTTAACCAATTCTTAAATTGAATTTGTTAGATTAGATTTATTTATTTTGCATATGATCTTGGTTATTGTTGTTAGCTGTTGAACAAGATAAATAATTTGCTTTATTGTTTTTCTACTTTACAAGTGATATTTTTTTATTGGATTTTGCAGGAGTGAGCTTAACTTATAAGTGGGCCATTGAGTATGAAGAGCCTGCTATTGAAGATTTGCCATTCAGTATGAAGAACTCGATGCTAAGGCTTTCAAGCTGCTAGGTGTGGTTTTGAAGCTGTTGACATGGGATCTAAGTATGGTTTAGTGCTGAGTATGGTTTTGAAGCTGTTGACATGGGATCTAAGTATGGTTTAGTGCTGAGTATGGTTTTGAAGCTGTTGACGTGGGATCTAAGTATGGTTTTGCAGCCAAATGCAAGTATGATGGTTTAGCCATTGTAATATTTTGAAAAGTGATGATTTTCCTGTAAAGTTATATGGAAATTAATA
>LPNX010250494.1:13929-26626 GCA_001517045.1 Pseudotsuga menziesii
AAATATGATGACCACACATAAAGCGACTAAAAATGACTAAATTAGTGACCAATAATTGAGAGATATGTGACCAAACAATGAGATATAAATGACAAAAAAAATGACCAAAATTTGCATATCAATGACCAAAAAACAGTTATGGTGGCTAATTTATGGTCTTTTATTATGCAACCAAATTTGGTCATATTCTAGCTTGTCATGTGGTCATTGATTTGGTCATAAATGTGGTCATTAATTTGGTCATAAATGTGGTCATATAATTGGTCATTGATTCAAATACATGACCAAATATATGACCAAATTAATGACCAACCGACAAGCTATAAATGACCAAAATAAAAATGACCAATTTTGGTCGCGTAATAAAAGACCGTAAATTAGCCACCAGCGATCACCAAACCAAAAGTGGTCATTGATATGCAGATTTTGGTCATTTTTTTGGTCACTAATCTCTCATTTTCCACTAGTGCAAGTTGAAGGCATTGACTACAATGAAACCTTTGCTCCTGTCGCAAAAATGAACTCCATCCACCTTGTTCTTTCCCTTGCAGCCTTACATAACTGGGAAGTCCATCAAATGGATGTCCAGTCTACCTTTTTACATGGTAATTTACAGGAGAAAATTTACATGGAACAACCTCCTAGATATGTTCAGGATAACTCTAGCCTTGTTTGTCTCCTTAAGAAATCCTTATATGGCCTTAAGCAAGCTCCTAGAGCTTGGTATGTCAAAATGGATAGCTTTCTCCTTAACACTGGTTTTTCTAGATGTCATTCTAACCCCAATGTCTATCCCAAGAAAGTAAGAAACCATCTCATCACACTACAACAAATCCTGGAATTAGCATCCCTTTTTAGTGTAATTTTATTTTACATTGAGTGGTCAAACTAGATGCTAAATGGGACGCATCATGGACAAAACTTAAAGCGTCCCAAAAAACGTATTTTTTTGCTTTTTAAATAGCATCCTTTATGACGTCCAAAATAGCATTTCTTTTTTTGCTTCTAAAATAGCATCCAACTTTACTTCCTAAACAATGTCAAGGTTTGCTTCCAGAATAGCGCCCAACTTTGCTTCCTAAACAACGTCGAGGTTTGCTTCCTAAATAACATCCTTCTTTGCTTCCTAGCGAGTGTCTACTTTTGCTTCTTAAATGACACCCTCGTTAGTGCCATATTTGCATCCTTAATAGCACCATGTTAGCATCCAAATTAGCATCCATTTTTTCTACCACTTTAGCATCCCATTTTGCACCATGTTTTACTTCTAAATATGTGCCAATTTTCGCTTCCAAATTTGCACCAATTTTTGTGTCCTTTTTTGCATCATGTTTTGCTAACAAAATGACACCAAATATTTCTTCTATTGTTGCACCATATTTTTCTTCCTATGTAGCGCCATGTTTTGCATCCAAAGTAACATCTTCTTTTGCTACCATATCAACGCCATGTTTGGCTTCATCATTAGCGCCATGTGTTGCATCCTTTTTAATGCCTAGTTTCGCTTCTCTCATGTTTTGGTCACTAATTTAGTTGTTTTTAGTATTTAACCCATATTATAATATCATTAGGGCATGGAGGAATCGAACCACCAACCTCCTACTTGTAAGGCAGGCGCTCTTCCATTGAGCTAGAAGCCTCTAAGAATTTGTTAACCTAACTTACAGAGTCCTCTATAATGGTAAAAAGGATCAATACACAACTTTGAGTATCTAATGGTCGAACAAGGCAACAGAGAAAGAGGCTTTTGTAATACCAAAAAGGACACTCATCAACATCAACAGTGTTGCATGTATCAGAAGATGACAATGTAATAGTACCAATTTGGTTACCTAAAATCATGTAGCTTGGGCATTCTGGTTATATCAGGACCTGATAAGCCATGTGATTAACAATACACATTAGTACATGCACATGACCAGAGAAAAAAGCAATGTTCCACCAGTCTAGATAGCAGCCAAATTATGATAGCCTGGTTACAAACATGTAATATCTTGCACCTTATTCTAGTAGACAGACAATTCTACTGTTGGTCCTAACTGCATGTGATTACACACGATATAAGTTATAACTTATGTACCAACACAGTTACCTCCATAAGATCAGTTCTAACAGAGTGGGGAAACAAGAGTGAAAACAAAGAGAGTGTGCCTTGAAACAGATTTTATATCATTGCAATGAATTGTGAATTGTCGATTCAAGCATTTAAAAGCATGAGAATTGAGAATTAACTGCAGAAATGCACCTGGGAAATAGCATGAGTGCTATAAGGAAACTTAATTCCAATGTCTTTAAAGATGTGTAAGGCATAGCAGGAATAGACCACTCACGAAATATCTTGGGGGGTGGGGGTTGAAGGTATTATGGAAGGAATTTTCAGTGGAAATAGCATACACTGAGAATCTACAATATCTTCCTGAACATAAAAAATGGCAAGTACAAAAGAGTAATGTGGTTGAACTACACCGAGTGGATAATGGTACTTATTATGATGAAGGGATCAAAGGGTTCAAAAAGAAAGTTTAGAGAAAAGACTAGTACCATTTCTAAAATACTGACTATTCCAAGAACTCCATAGGAATGGTTTGTTGGTGTCCATTTCTTGTCATTTTCTTGGAAATTTTCTAGGTTGTATCCTTCAGGAGATGGGTCATTCCCATAAAACAAATGCAGTAACAATCATTTCATCCTATAGAGCATATTTTATGCCCTCATTTGGATATAAAGGAAACGAGCGTAAAGTTTAAGAAAAAACAACAAGAAGCTTAGGTTAGTCTCACCTAATATATTGCTAATAGTAAAACATCCACATGATCTATAATAATCTTGAAACTTGCTTTAATTATCATGACCTAAATGGGATCGTTATTAGTATTAATGCAACCATACAACATTAACAAAAAGAAAAATCCTCCAAGCATGCATAACCAAAATCCTAACATAAAAAATTATACATATATCCGACTTACCTGATAAGGATTTTTAGGATTAACATTCAATTCACCACCTTTCTCGTCAAAATCTCCTTGTTTTCTTTTTGGCTGTCCTTCACATGCATTTGCAAAATGAACAACATGACCACAAAGGAAGCATTTGTCTTGTTGTCCAGGCGTAACCACAATCTACACAATTACATATATAAGGAAAGAGGCAATGTTATCATATTCCTCTCACTATTTTTAAAGACTATAGTAAAAGAGATGACAATGCGATCTGAATGCATTTCAGTCATACAAACCTATCAAGCAATTTAAAATTTTCATCTTGAACAAAGGATGAGCGTTAATTTCTATTTTTCATAAAGGACAAACTGTTAAAAGAGAGTCTCTACTTTTGTGGGGATGATTTTGTCACTGACCATGCTTGGATATGGTGCATGTGTAGCATTTCTAAGCATAACTCCTACCCTCAATGGTTTTTGGTATTTGTCTCCCGGTAACACTCAAGAGTAAAGCCTACAAATGGGGTTAAGTATTGAAATTTGAACATAGATGAGTATAACAGTTCAAGAGTTTATTGGGTTAACGTTCAGACGTTTATTGGGTTTGGTGAAGGTCATCAACATATAAAACATATCTAGAGATCAATAAGAGTGATATAAATTTGAAAGTACTTCCCATGAGTTCGAAGATAGGACTACCAGAACCTCTTCCCAATACAAAATGCAATAATTATTTCTAAGATTTTGACAATGTATGAACCATTGTCACTTCAAGGCAACATGATCTAAGAGAATGGGTGGATGTTACAATATGTAATGCACAAAAGTGCAATAAAAAAATCAGATAGTGATAAAAATGTACTCATTAAATCCTTAAAAGCAAAACCTAGTGGCTGCTTGTGCATGTCAATGCATCATGACCCATATCAAATGAAAATAAGGACCTTGATCTTGATTCTAAGCAAATAATCATGAGATTGAACTACTACATAAGAGTGAAGAATACCAATAGTTCTATTACACTATGTTCTCTATAAATCAGGAGTACTAACCTCTCTCAAAATTGAGAAGTGCACCTCATGAGTAGACAATGCTAACATGATTAGATCAACATCCTGCAGCCATTGGGACAAAGGCATTTACCAACATCAATATGTAATTTACCACCCTTTTGTGCTTGCAACATGCATCACAATTTGAATATGATGCCAAACAAGAGTTTGGTAGGGAGCATTCTGAGACATGGTTGTTACAATCTATTTTGATGCTAATTTCCCCTGAGCTTTTAGGCCTGTCAACCCTATGCCTCACTGGCCATTCTTTTTACATGTAACAAAAATCGAAGTCACATTATTTGAACACAGGATCAACCCAACAAATCTGAAGATCAAGAATATCATTTGGATTCAAGAAAACTAGCAAAAATTCTAAAATGAAATTGATACAAATAGAAAAAGCTAAAAAAATGCTAAATTTTTTACCAAAACAAGAAATTTTTTGTAGACTATGGAAGTTTCTAGTATGCACTCGTCAAGTTTTTGGTATGGAATTGCCATCTTCGTTTATACTAACTGAGTAATTGTCAAATCTTGGAAACCCTCCCCACTGTTTACTGAGTATGGTTAGCTCATTTCAGCAGTAAGCTTGATTCAATGAGTGTTTTGACTCCTCACTGAGTCTGTAATAATATTAGAACAACTACAAAAACCTCCAAGAATGCAACATTAATCTACAAAAATGGTTTTGATCTGCACTGAGATCTTCAATAATATTAAAGCAACTACAACAACCTCCAAGGATGCAACATTTATCTACAAAAATGGTTTTTGACCATTGGGCCTGATACTGCAGGTATACAGATCTTCCTTCCTTGGCTGCTTCAAATTGCTACAATAGCCAAAGAGCTGTCGTTTATTTACCACTATTAATACCCTAGCTTGAACCAATCAGGGCAAAAAATGTCAGATCATTTGCCCCAAGTTTTGGCAAGAGTGGTTATCTAATAAATTCAGCATCTTTTTCAAAAAATAATTGGCAAATTAATAATGTGTGGTATTTATATGACTTCGATCATAATATTAAAAATGGCCATTGGATATCTGAGCCTGTATATAAGAATGATTATATATATATATATATATATATATCAGGCACATAGGATCTTGTATGTTTTTTTATTTGTTTAAAATTTTCTACTAACATGGCAGAATAGATGCCAAATTTATTATTGCAGAACAACTTTTCGACAATGAGAGTCGTGAATCCAATGGTGATAGTGATTCTAGTGGTTTCACTCCCCCTAGTGCTCTTGATGATATAGAGCTTTTTGATGTAACAAGTAGGCCACGAGAACAACAAGAATAAAACTTGTGTTCTTGGTCTATTCTCTAGACTTCTAGTTTCTTTTTGGGATGCTATTTTGCTAAATAGTTGCTAGGATAAATATTGATGACATTTTATATTATGTTTTATCACTTTATGAACATGTTTTTAAATTTCAATGAAGATGTACACTCTAATGTTTTCAAAATATATGTTTAATCATGATTCATTTATGATGCCATATTTTTATTTATATGATTCAATGACTATCGTGTTCAAAGTTCAAACTTCATTCAATGTTGTCATGTTCATTATTTCTATGATTCTATGACTATCTGTTCATTGTTGATGTGTTTAATGTTCATAGTTTAATGAGCATAATGAATTGTATTGAAAATTTTCATATATTTTTTAATTTCCATATATTTTAGTCATTCGAACTTAATGCCGAATTTTATGCCAATTTTTATCCCAAAATTTTAAGTGCCAAATTTTTGCCGAATTTTAAGGTCGCTGAATTCGAACACGAACTCGAACCAGGTGACTTAGGTCTAGATTGGCCTCATAAATTATTTTCTCTCAATGTTGAATAATTCATGATGTATCATTGGCTACAACAGTTTCTCCAAGATGTCTAAATCCATCTCTTGCATTGTCCAAATCTTGAGGCAAAGGCAGTCAGAGTTTATCAGTATCTTCACTATATTGCCATATTTGAGAAATCTGGATGCTTGTGTACTTATGGTCTATTGTACATATTTCAGAGTATATGGAAAGCTTCCTAAAGCTATTGTGGGGCGGCTTGAATTAGCAAGAGTTACCTTTTGCAAAGAGAACAAATATATTATTACAATTGAACCACAAAAGTGAAGACTTGGCATTATCCAAAGGAAACAAGTCTATTTTCTTCCTATGCAGTTGGACCTCCAAATGAATCTTCCAGAAAACAGTCAAATATGAAAGCAACAATAGAAGGAAGAACTAGCAGCTAAAAGGAAGACATTGTCTGATATCTTTGATGAAAATAGAGGAGAAATGATTGTAGTGGCTTGCGCACATTGTCTCGCTCCTGAACAAGCTATTCACTCATGATGATAAAACCTGTTCAAAGAAATGGGAACCACCAAAATACCCAAAATCAGAACTCCCAGCATGAGCAAACAAACGAACACAACCCCTGGGCTTATTGGATCACATCATGTCAAATCAAGGTCAATCAAATGAAGGCGATGGCATTGGGGACCAATGGTTTTAACCCTACAAAAGTGGTCTGTGTGTTTCAATCCTAGGTTGGAAGCATTTACAACACAATTTATCTGGGTTAAGCTACCATGATTGCCCATTGAGCTTTTTGAGGGGAATAAATAGACTTTCAGGACCTTGCATGTGGAGGCTCTTTAGCAACCGGCACTTATTTTGCAGCTCCTTCAGCTGGGTCATTGACGAGTAAGTCTCAGGTTAGATTTGGTCATTTACTTTGTAGAGCATCTTCAATCAGCAGCCTACAAAGTATATCCAAGCACTGCAACTTGAACTAGTTTGTTCGTTGATTTGCTACAAATAATTAGTCCATTTCATGTGTCATGCATTCTCGATTGTGCTTTATGCCTAGAGGAATTGGGGATGTCTATGGTCATTGTAGATGTTGGTTTCTTTTTTAAGCAAATAATGTCATCAGTGCTTACATTTCTTGGCCATACATTGAATAATTAAGAATAACGCTTGAAAATGTCTTTGAATGATATGCTACATGTCTTTGGTGTTGTATCAATACTACACCCATGGCATGTCTAGAAGCATCCACCTCAATCTTGAAAGCTTGTTGAATGTTAGGGAAGGTGAGAACATGAGTTGTCACAACTTTGTGTGTGATCGCTTTGAACCATTCTTGTTGTGCGATGCCCCAACTATGATAGATTTGGTCAGATTTAGTGCATTAGAAAGTTGGATTACATGGGATAAATTTCTGAGATAGTTTGCTATTTCCATGAAGCTTCACAGGTCATGAATGGTTCCATTGGTTCCACTAACCAAGATGTTTCAGTTGATCTTTCTCATAGAACTTCACATGAGGTCACCTTTATCAACAGTTGAAACAATGTTGCTTTGGGAGATATGATGTTTAGAGGTGTTTAGAGGAAATAATATCTCTACTATATGGCCCTACCTTATTTAAGTTGGGTATGTATACACCCTCACAATTATGTACCTTGGTCGAGGCCAACTTTTATTTACATCGAGTATGCATACACCCACTTTCAGATTCATTTGGGTGAGCTACATTTGAGATGATTATCCATAAACCTACTCTCAATAATTGTATTCATGATGGGTATCCATAAATCCAATCATAGCATTCAAACTCTCTTAGTGGTATTAGGGTTGAGTATTCATAAACTCTCTCTTTTGTATATCAACCATGGTTAACTAGACTGAGTTGGTTATCCATAAACCCTCTGACATTTGTAGTTTATCATTCCTCTTTATGCCCCCCGTTAAGCTTAAGGGGTGGCGTTGATAATGGTGTATTGAATACACCATTATCAAAACCAGACAGTTCAGGCAAAACCGGCCGGTTCGACTAGTTTAGAAGATTTTCTGGTCCGGTCTGGTACTTGAACTGCTTGAGCTGGTATTTTGACACAAACCGCCCTTGAACCGGTTGGTTGTGTACGTAACCGGGCCAAAACCATTGAACCGTCCAGTTTTGAACGTACAGAACCGACTGGTCTGTACTGTCCCATACGACAGTTGTCAAAGCACCCACAAAGCTCAATTTGTTTTATAAAAAAACAAAAAACACCTAATTTAAAGGACCTATACTAACCCTAATCCCATTGAGGTGCTATTTAAAGACCACCCCCACCCCCCTCTGTTTAGAGCCTCTTTGTTGATGCATCTTGGTTCAGAACTCCAGTGATGTATTGTAGCCGGTGTTATTTTGGTTATTTGCACCTGTACTTGCTATATATATGAGAAACTTTGCTTATTTGTGTATTAATGGTTTGGATTCATATGTATGCACATGAATATATAGGTTTTTTTACTAAAATATGAATATTTTATGCATTGTAAAAATACAACAATGTTAGTCTATCGTTTTTTTTGGTTTTGGTCTGGTTCATATTTTGGGCTTCGCTAGTTTGATCACCGGTCCTGTTCTGATAACATTGGTGTATTCTTCACATGTGGCTATGGCAAATCCATAATATATCATTAATGTACTGGGATAATTCCAACGTTACTAAGTTATGGTTAAGGCTGACCTAGTCAATCTTATGTGGGCCCATAATTTATAACCTCTCTTGGGGATGGCGCCCTACTTCTTGGGATGTGCATAAATGTGCTAAAATGTCATTTGTTAGCCATTATTATGGGCTATTGCTCTAAAACTCTCTTGTGATCTCAACAGGGAATGGCAGAAAGCACTGTGATTTCTAAAACTGTATTTTTTCTACTTTGAGCACACTTCATTATACAAAAAAACTACTTAGACTATGGCATAACCATATTGGGGAATCCCAATGCAATCCAAGCTTGAGAGATGTAAGAATTATAAGGATTGGGCACCTAGGGAAAAATAATACACAACTCAGAAAACATTAAAAAAAAATCCTACATACCAAGCAAGTTAGCAAATCTAGCATAACCGGGGTAGGGGCATCAACTTTTTTTGTTCAACAATTGTCATGAAAACATGCATATATGGGATGGAGGGGCAATGGAATCAAACCTAAGTCAATTGAATCCTTGCAACTCACTGCGTGCGTGAGTCTCAACAATACACCTTTTAAATTGAACCAAAATACCAAAGTAAGTTTATTAATGGCTAGATTTGAGAAACTTTCTAGGTGTGAGTAATTAAGGGATCGGAGCTAAAATTTGTTGTGATTTGTACTAGTCCATAATTCAGTGAATCGATATTCATGAGTAGGAATTTAAGTTATTTAATGAAAACAATAAATGTGTATAACCTCTATGTCGAACATGCTTTTCATGTTGATGCATGCCACTACTCTCTTTATTGTCTTACCAAAAGGCATGATAATGAGGAAGAAGACCTAAAATTATGGACTTCACCTTCAATGAATGCCTTGCAATCACATTGGTAAGGAGTGATAAGAAGATCACAACAATCCAACGTGTCAAATCTTAGTTGATAGTGTTAATTAAAGACTTATATGGTAAATTTAATATAAGATTTACTTATAGTTGTCTCTTAATCATTGCGTCTTGACACATTTAATATTTTATGGTCCTCTTTGTGCCTTGACCCAATTTGTATTATAAGGTGAGGATGTGCATGCATAATAATCCTTAGTTATGATAATGAGATGAGGATTTAAAGAGAAAAGGATGTAAAGATAAGCATTTTTTATATGTATTTTGGTGGTGTTGAGGACAAATGTTGTGAGAAACCACAAATGTTTGGATGGACAGAGGGAGATTACATCATGATCATGCCACCCATCAAATTGAAGACTATTCTTGAGCCAACAATTGTTTTTTAAATTTTATTAATAACTATTGTTTTTCCATATCGTGTGCCCAATGACACCTCTCTATAGCAATGCATAAATAAACCTTTGCACAGTTTGTGATCCTAGCTACGTGCATTTTTTTGTATTTGCATGACATCACGTGTTGTTTATAGTTGTCGTGAGTCCATGATATTCATGCAAGAAATGAAGTCTTGTAGAGGAGGACTTATCAAACCGGCCTTTTGAATTTAATTTTGACAAAAAGGAGTGGACATTGGTAGCGAGGTTCACATAGGTAGTAGGCACAAAGTTTTGAGCTCGTTTCGGACCTAGTAGTAGACTAGTAGATGTTATTTTTTGCTATAGTTGTAGTTGTTGAAAAATTGTCACAATTTAGATTTTAGCTCCAAGTGACTCGAGAGTGAGAGCCACATCTTGATGGCTAGTGCCTCGTAGTCATCAATGATTACTATCTATCTTGCACAACTAAGCAGTGAGTGCATGACATGAGTGAGTGAGTGATTATAATTTATCATATTTCCAATATTTTGAATGATGAGTTCAACTTTATAGTATAGGAATTTCAACATCTTGACAAATTTATATGGATGGGTATTTTCAAATGTTTCCCTTCTTTTGAAATGTTGATATAAATTACGCCCTTCTTAATGGAAGGGTAAAATTCAGTTTTTTTTAAAAAAATTGGAGGAAAATTTTAACTTTACACTTATGGGAAGGGCTAGAACCAATTGGAAGGGCTAGAAAGGGTTCAATTTTGAACGTTGCATGTACTTTGTACTTACGGAATTTCCGTGTTCTTGGAGAAACGCTCGGGAGTCGAGCCTTTGAGTCGTGGGGTTCGATGACCCTATATCGATTCCCGAGTCCACCCTCCATTCTATTATCTTTTGGTGTTGGTGTCATTATGATGTACACTTTGACATTGGTATATTATTTAATTACATCATTAGTTAATTGACAGTTTTCTAAAGTTCTTTGGATGTGTGGCTTTGAGGATTTTTAAGGCTCTCTTATATAGGAATGGTCAAGGTGCACTAAAAATGTAAGTGAAACTAATTATTATTGATTTTTCAAGTTAATTATTATCGATTTCTTTAGTATACCTCTTTGTTAATATTGTTTATGATATTTTTTAGTAGAGCCTTCTCCTAAACCTTCTAGACTTCTTGCAGCTCCTTAACTAAAGTTAATGTAGCAGCTGCCCTAATCCTGGCATCTGCAGAGGAGAGGTTTATAAACACATCCATGTGTAACTCCGGTTGAATAGGGCCAACGTCTTTCCCATGTGGAGGGTTACTATGATCAAACCCCGGTTCATTGGGGCCTGTGAAATAAATAACTGATTCATTAGAGTTTCTAATGCAAAGCTATGATCCTTCAGGGTTTTTGTAGTACGACTTTGATTCATTAGGGTTTCTATAATGAAATTCTCCTCTAGTAGAGTCTACATAGCCATTTTCCTCGAAGCTTTGATCATTTTGAACAACATTCAATGGATTTTCATCCAAATAAAGGATTTTCTTTTCACTTTTCTTCTTATTCTTCTTACTCACAAACACTTCAACTTCCATGGCATCTTCCAACAGAAATGAATAAGCCCCACGAATCATAGATAATGTTAGCAATTGGGGCTGCATAGTTTAGGAAGAGATGGGACCTGGATCATCCTCCATGATGGTGTCAATTTGAATTTCCATTTTTTCCATTCACCATCACCCAATAAGATACCATCCTTCGATAAATGATCTACAATTTGATTAATATGTCTGAAAACATGTTGGAAGGAGATTTCCCAAAATTTAAAGACAATTATGATCAACTCTTCAGAATAGGCCTAAGATATATATTCCTTAATGGTATGTGATATTTCATCCATTTATGATCAATAAAAAGTCACCAAAAACTTGAAGCCTCATGATGAACTTAGGCCCTAGAGGTTAATCCCAAACCATGGCCTAGTAGTAAAAAATTATTCATGGTGTTATACATCCCAAAATGGCCATCATATCCCACTTAGAATCCAAAAGATTCCCTCTGTAAGGCCTATGTGATGGAATTTAGCCCTGCGCAGAGTTAAGTGTCATTTATGGGTGATTATGGTTAAATTAAAGGTAATTAACGGTCGATTAGTGATCATTGAAGGGTAATTTATGGTCAATTATGGGTAATTAAGAGTCATTTAGGGGTAATTATTAGGTAATGAGTTGTGGTAATTAGGGGTTGATATGGGGTCAATTAGGGGGTAGTCAGGGGATAATTAATGGTAATTATGGGTTAATACGAGGTCAAATTGGGGGTAGTTAGTGGATAATTAGTGGCAATTAGGGGTCAATTATGAGTTAATTAGGGGTAATTATTGGTCAATTATGGGTAAATAGGGTCCATTTATCCCAAGGGATTAACTAAACCAAGGTTTCCCATGATGTTGGGAATGTAGTTAGGTTCATGGCGTCATGTTCCCATTTCAAATCCTTGTGTGTGAGGCACACTAGTCTACATCGATGGGTTTACTAAGGAATATGCCTTATATGAATGTTTAGAAGCATCCCTTGGGTTTTTCCACGAGGTTTTCCTTCTAAAAAAGTAGGGACCATTTAGAGGGTATCAAGGGTTAATTAGTGGTAAGCATGGATTATTTAGGGGTAATTAGTGATTAAGTAAGGGTCATTTAGGTGCAATTAGTGGTTAACTAGGGGTAATAATTAGGGGTCAATTATGAGGTTAATTAAGGGTCAATTATAGGGTAATTAGTTGTAAATTGCAATACTCTTCAAGAGGATGGATATTGAGAACATAGTTGCAAAATATATTTAGGGGCAGTGCTTCTAATCCCCCCCACCAAGACACATGAGAATTGAACTTTTGGCAATGGTATTTAAAACACCACCTCTGAAAGTTAAATTTCCTTGACTGTTTTTTTTTGCGGGGGGGG
>LPNX010250501.1:8360-20860 GCA_001517045.1 Pseudotsuga menziesii
TGATGATGAAGATGAGCATGATGATGAAGATGAACGCTATTTTTGTTTTTACAAAACGCGCACGCGATTTGTTTGTATATAACGCGCACGCGTTTTTATTTAACTAAATCGCGCTCGCGTATTTTTTAAATTCAAAAATTTATTCCCTCCAAAGGATAAGGTCGAGCCTCCACCCATGCTTTCATGGAATTCTTATGCCTATGTGTCTGCTTTGTGATTTGCTTCGGATTCAACATGCCTATGCCTTGGAGTATGATAAACCATGGCAAATTCAGCATTATATCCAAATTTTCAATATGCTTGTGTTTAGCGGTTCGTCTGATTATGCTGCACAACTCCATCTTTTATGAGATTTTAGAAACAGATATGGTTTTTTTTGCAGATTCTAAATATGTAAATTTTAACAAGAATACATATTTTTTTCTATTTTTTTCTTATTTATCTTCTGTCATCACTCCTCAACTCAGAAAAAACACTTGTAGTGTTTCGTCCATATCTCTTTCGTTTCTCAACCATTTAAAAAAAAAATTGTATGGTGCACTAAATAACACCAACCTCTACATGCTATAAAAAACCCATTTCCAAATAATTGCATTAAGACATTCAAATATTGCACCCACAATTGACGTACCGTTTTAGAGGTTTGATCTCTTAGATAATTAAAAAAAAAATTAAAATAATTATTTTTATTATTGGAAAAATAGTTGTGCACTAGTCCTATATGTTCTCTATATGTATACCGGTTTTCGTAAGTTTATTCCATCATTTAGACACTCAGACGCTGCACCCACAAAAACATATACCTTATAATTTGTCCAAAAAATAAAAAGTGCCCGTTCAAATTTATCTAACTTTATATAGTTAACAACATTTTCAATAGAAAAAATATATATATTTGGAAAGGTCATTCAATTTCCTACAATTCTTGTTTTTTACTGATCGCAAGATTCATTGTGTAAGTGTCTCAAAATATCCATGCAAGTTGATGTATGCCTGTTTTTTCAGTTTTGTATTGCATCTAACGCGCCAAAAGAGACCCTCAACTTCTTGCACACACCCTTGAGTCTTTTTAGGCATTTATGACAGGTTCCCACTAATTCCACCGGTACTTCCACCTTCAAAGCATACATTAAATTCACATTAATTACACCTTTGACACATAATACCTCATCAAAACATGTGGGTTGGCACATTAACTTACCTCAAGAAGATATTACTTCAACAACATATGTACAAGACTCGACACAAGAAAAAGGTCGAGTTTCCAAAAAAAATATTCATGGCTCATGTTACAGACATTCGTCAAGGAATTCTCCAGAATCATATTGAATGCTTTGATAATCCCAGTCTCTAGTGGATGATAAGAGGCACTCTTTCTATGATAGTTATGGAATTCTTTTGTGAGTTCTTCAATAGTCTTATTAATGAAGTGAGTCCCTTGTTTACTAAGTAAAACTCAAGGGAAACCATATCAGGTGACTACATTCTCAAACAAGAAATTCAGTGCAGTCTCAACACTACAATATTTCACAGGTGCATCCTCAACTCATCTAGTTAAATAATTGGTCATGTGATAATATACCTTGCTCCATTCCTCTTCTTGTTGGGTTGATAGGACCCACCAGATGTTGGCAGAATTCTAACTCAACTCAGGTTCAACTAACAATATACTAACAAACACCCAAGATACTGGTATGAAAGGGTCCAACCCTTTCGGCAACACTTGCAAAGAAGATGAGGTCTCACCCGAAGTACCTATGGGGATTGTAAGAACTAGGCTTCTACAACAGAGGAGGGGAGAAACACAACATGATGCAAATATAACTTCGACGGATGTAGATCTTCGACACAACATTTACTCCAATAGATTCATAGTAACATCCTACGACTCATAACCAAGAATGGAACAACATATTTGTTATTCATCAACTCCTTCATTAAGCATATTCAATTAAAATATGATGTAATCATAAGCAAAATAATATATCATACAACATCACAACACATTTAAGAGCAAGGATTTAACATGGAAACCTAAAATGGGAAAATCCACAAAAGCATTCATTATTAAATCACAACAAAAGAATGCTTCATGTCTATGCACATAGCCTACAAACCTCTCTTCAACAACTTATCATAATGGATCTGTGCACATAACGTGCAAATCATACATCACTCATGCAACTCTCTTATAGTTCATACATCGACATAGCCAAAACAATACATCATTCTTACAACCAAAAAGCACAAAACATGTAATATTCCCCAAAATTGTTTAACCCTAAAAATCGCAACCCATTACATATTTAAGTGGGAAAAACAATGGATCTATCAACAACTTATCATATTGGATCTGTGCACATAACGTGCAAATCATACATCAATCATGCAACTCTCTTATAGTTCATACATCGACATAGCCAAAACAATACATCATTCTTACAACCAAAAAGCACAAAACATGTAATATTCCCCAAAATTATTTAACCCCAAAAATCGCAACCCATTACATATTTAAGTGGGAAAAAATCTTTAACCACTTTTTGGTTAGACATCATCAAAACACCCAACTTTCTTAAACATGGACCGCTTCTTCGGAGCTGTCCACTTTGTTGCAACCCCGTTAACACTAAGACTGTTTTTCCAAAAATGGTACGACAATTTCCCAAAATTTCAAAAAATGGTCTCTGTTTTCCCTTAATGTCCACCGACTAAAATATCAATATTCCACCATTTATATGTTGTTTCGTTTATGTTTATGACGAATGAGGCCAGCTAATAATGGTTGACTATGCTATCAGCCGCAAAAATAAATTTGAAGGAGATAAATGTGGTGGAAAAAATTATTGGTAACCGACCAAAAATTTCGAATCTTTGTTAACGGCTAACAAACTCGATTCCTTTTTTAAGCAAACTAACTGTGGGTCTCTCTTTTATATATTGACGAAGTTTAGTGGGTTTGTCTTTTCTAATAATTATCATTTTCTTCCGGCTTCATCCGACCTTAAATTAGTACCTGAAACCTTCACAGGCGTTAAGATCTGAACTGGACGGAAAAATATGAAGCAGGTGTACCCTCCACCGTGGATTCATCCCCTGGATTCGGCTGAGATTGATGCGGAATTTCGTGTCATTGATGACTAACCCATCTCGTCGGTAGCACGTAGACCGTTGGATCTCAATCACCAAATCCATTTGCGCTTCCAAATTAATTTTGAAGGTTTTATATACCAACTTTAGTATTACTAATGTTAAAGATCATCATCATTGCGATCGATATTATTTAATGAATCATATATCATAGAAACACAAGGAAGAATTTTATTTCTTAATAAATTTTGTTTGTATAACTAGCACAGCCACAAGTAAATTGGTAGGTGAATACTGATAAATACAACCAATCTTTTAATTTTGTGAAGATAAATATATGTTAAACAAAGGCTAAATTATATAATTTTATATCCATAAAAGATTATTAGAATTAATATAAGCACAAATAAATACTATTTAATAAACAAAAAATACAAAAAGTAATATGAAAAAACAAAAACAAATTGCTACCCTTTATTTAACCACCTTTTAACTAAAGCTTATTTAAATCTTAATTAAGATACATCTAAGCATAACAAAGTATCACGACTATGAAATTAATCTCCCAAATTTGAGATAATATCTAAATCTCTATTGACATAATTAAAAACATAATAAAAATAGCACACCTCCCACCCATATGTATTAAATATAAATAACCATGATGGAATATGATTGAATATAGTTTAATATAAATAAATTGTTTTGTTCCCCAATAGTTAGCTATGCTTAAATTGCTATGTTACTAAGTACACAATGTCGCATTTAATTTATTTCAAACAAAGTATTTAAACTTGTAATACGATCAAATATGAATAAACGGTTATGTTACTCAATGGTTAAATATAATTAAATTGTTATGTAATGGTTAGCGACAATTGAATTGTTATATTCATCAAGTACACAATGTCATATTTAAATCATTTAAAATAATTAATTTCAACTTGTAATAATACAATGTTAAGTCAATTTTAAATTCAATACTAATTACCTCATTGTTTAAAAAAGATAAGATGCAACAAATAGAATTTTATTTTATTGTAATTTTTTTTAGTAAACTGAGATTAAATATATTTTTAAATAAAATATTGATTTTTATTTATGACGTAAATTTTATTTTATTCAATTTTATTCACAATTTTTTTAATATATATAAAATATATATTTCTAAATTTATAAATTAAAGTTGAATTTTTTATATATTAATTTTTTTAAGTTTATTAAAAAAATGATTAATCATTAAATAGTTATTAATATTATTTTTTAAATATAATTTATATACAATTAATTATTAATCATAAAATAGTTATTAATATTATTTTTTAAATAATTTATTTACAAATAAATAAATAATTTTAATTAATATTATAAAATATAATAAAAAAAATATAGTACAGATTATATTTAAACAAATTGATATTTTAGTTAAATATATAATATAATCTTTTTTATTTGATCACATGAAATTTGTAATATAAATATATCTTCTTTTTTTAATTTTTTTAATTAAATTTAAATTAAATTAAAAATTATTTAAATCACAAAATTATAAAAAATCATAATTTAAATATATCTAACTTATTTACATTTTTTAAAATAAAATAAAATATTTAAATCATGAAATTTTGTTTATTTGACAGCAACGGTTATGATATATTAATAAAGTGGTGTAACCATTGAAACAGAACCAGATTACAAAATGCCCTTGAGGTAGCGGCAGAACTAGCTCAGAGTGTCAACATACTCCCTTATGGAAGCGACAACATAGGTTTCAAGTTCTATATACGCCCTTATGGAAGCGGCAAAAAGGAAAAAACCAATCTAAAGAGCCCTTTGTAATAATCCGTTTTTAACAGGAAACAGTAACTATAGCAAACCCAGGAAAAACTATATTAACCAAGTCTATCCTATCTAAGTGTCTAGTAATCAACATGATTATAAACATAGGGAAACTCAACAAACAGAGTAAAGCAACACAAAAAAAAAGTCTGAATCTCTCAATTGAATTTCCCATCAAAATTGGACGAAGAACCTGGGTTGAGAGGACCTTCGTGCTTGACGAGCTTTAGAGCGAGCTTATCTACCTTGATTTCCAATTCTGCAATCAGTCCAATAACCGCATTCTTGAACCTCTTCACCTTATGAGTTATTTTCTTCCGCAGTTACACCAAGTCCTTATCCACGTTTTCCAATCTCCGGTCACCTTCAGTATCGATAACATCAACTTGATCATGCAACGCCTTGATATCATGTTTCAGATCCCTGAAAACCGCCACCACAAACCTTGGAGTTGAGGACGCGCCGGAGGATGCAGACCCAGCTTCCATTCTGAGCATCAAAATTTCCTTCCCGTTCACAATATAGGAACAAAAATCCTGTACATGCCAGTTTTTAACCTCACGAACGAAGCAAATGATGCCTCCTCCCCTGCCCCTCCACTGAATAAAATCATTACCACGTAGGAACACTATGATCACCGTATCACCCATTGTGCAAGCCATTAATCCATCCGAGAACTCACTCAAATCCCCCTGCATCGACGACACAACCAGCATTTTCGCGCCAGGTGAGGGAACGTAGCCATGAATTGCATTTAAACTCCACCTTACTTCTATCGCGAGACCACGTGCCCACACGACTCCACCTGCCTTAGGAGCATGTGGACACGATTCAAGGCCCTTGGAAGGGGCCCACGGGAGGAGAGGCCTCATGGACATAGCCGCAGTCCTATGGGGGAATGCAAATAGAGCTAGATCCATTGATTTTTAGATCTCCAAGGTTAAGAGAGGAACCCAAATTCGCTGCTTGGTCAGCTTCTTTGTTATTTTTCCGCAAAACATGATAGAACTCGATTTTGCTGAATGAGAGGGAAAGTAACTTGATTTTTTTTGGATAAGATGCTTGAGGTGCATTTGATTCGGAATAGAGTTCTCGATCATTGCTTGCATAATTATTCTCGAGTCTCCTAGAAAAGTGAGCTCGGCGATACCTTGATTCTTGACAATCCGGAGTCCCTGCCAGAGCGCCAGGGCCTCAGCTATGTTGTTAGTTTCTGAGCCCAGACCCCAAGCGAAAGAGGTTTCCAAGAGTCCTTCCGGAGTGATAATAACTCCACCCCTTGCCGCCCCACTTTAAATCATACAATTTTACTATAAAGAAAATAATTTAATATCAAGACTATTAAATGATTTGACTAAACATTAACTTTTCCTCTTAATTCTTTTATATTTATTTTACAAAATCTGAATTTAATCCTATTCTAATAACAATTTTTTATGATAAAAATGTATTCTAAGCTATCAAAAATCCTAAAACATCACATTTTAGAGTTTAATAGTTATAACCAAAGATTTTAAATAAATTACTAAAATTTAAAAAAATCTAGTCACAAAAATCGAATATTTTTCAATATAAATCATCGACTACTACATTATTTAATTCAAAAAAAATCACGGTAAATACTCCAAAAGCCTAACTCGATTAAGCATTTGATAAAATTAATGTTTGGAGTATTAGTATGGGTGCCAATTGTACTGGGAATGAAATGACATTACTATGTGAGAATTTAAAATTATTTTGAATTGATTGGTTATGGAAGGTTTTGTCTCGTGCTTTATTAATTGTACTCTTTCAATGAAATGAAATTACTATGCGAGAAATTAAAATTCTTTTCAAATGATGTGTTAGGGAAGGTTTTTAGTCTCGTGATTTATTGAGTGTTAGACGGTGAGATTTGAAGGGTTAAAAATTAAAATTCTTTGGACTTCATTCGATGGCCCGAAATTTGTTATTTAAAAATACTTAATTTATTTTAAAAAATTATACATTTTTTTTTCAGAGGAAAAAATATCAGTCTTTGTTATTCATAAGAATCAAAAGACATATTAAACAGTGAGGAAACAATGAGAAGCTAATCAACATAAAAACAGAAGACAGTGATCAAGCATAAACTAACCGCCAGCCAACAAATAAAGTCTGATCATAGCAGACTTTTCTCATCATTCCTGAAATATCAGGTCAGAATATGCTGAAAATTGGGGGTGATCTCAAGCAAATAATCCAGAGCAAAACTAGCTGGCTGAAAAGGCCTCATCAAGAAAGATAAGGCATAAACATCATATACTGAAAACTGTCAAATGCTGATCAAAACAGAAAGATATCAGCAACTAAAAAATCGTAAAATGGCCATGTGATATGACCATGCTATCCAGGGATTCATAAAAAGTTCCAAATCCCATATCTAATTCCAGTGCCTGTTTAGAGAGGCCATCCGCCAGCATGTTATGCTCTCGGTATATATACTTGAAGATCACCGGAGGGACATGAAGAAGCATATTGTTTATTTCATCGCACCAATGCATCAAAGATGGAATATCAAGGATGGAGATTCCGTTGAGCCAAGAAATAATTACCATCGAGTCACCAAAGATCAGATGGATTGGCAGGCCCATCATTGCACTCACTCTTAATACAGCCCAGAGTGCCAGAAGTTCCGCTCTAGTATTAGTACTACTTCCACAGCCCAAAGAGAAGCAGAAAAAATGAGTTTTATTTATATAGATCACATACCCTGCTCATCCAATATTCATAGCAGCAGCCCCATCGAAAAAAGCACAGGGAAAGTCTTTTTGTGGATTTTGCCCAAAATTCCTAATTTTTTGAGGTTTATTAGGAACTGGAAAAAGCTTAATAAAACTCTCAATCTTTGGAAAAAGAGGCTGTAATGAAGGACTTATGTTTTCAAAGATACATTTATTCCGAAGGTTCCATATACACCAATAAGCAAATAGAGGCAAGTATCTATAAACATCATGACGAGCAATGGTGGAAAACCAATGCTCCAGGAGGGACGGGACCGAATCAAAACTGGGCATAGAAAATCCAAATCGTGCTGCAAAATGGGAGAACAAACTCACAGTGAAGGGACAATACAGGAAAAGATGCTGATTGTCTTCCAAATTCCTTTTGCATAATACATAGCGACTTGGTCCAAAAAAACCACGCGACTGAAGTTGCTCCCATGTAAGGATCCGACCATGAATCAGAAGCCAATTGAAATAGGCGATTTTAATTGGGATATTCAAAGACCAAAGGGAATCACTAACAGAATTCCGCATTTCAGAACTGCTATTTGAGATGATGCTTTCATATCCTTTGGCTGCAGTAATTGGACCGATATATTTATTATATGACCAAAGAAGAGAGTCACGAGAGTCTTTCAACCGGATTCTACTATATTCCAGTCCTCTAATATAGTGATCCCACACAGATTTCCAATCACCGCACAGATCGAGATCATCAGCAGTAAACCAATACCCTGATGCAAAACATGTTTCATTTCTAGCTTGTGCCAGGGTCTGAATACCCAAATCTTCTAGATAGGCTCTTAAATCATCTGGGAGAATATAAGAACTGCCCAATCCAACTACAGGATCCATGCCCAAGTGAATATCAGAGCCATTTCCCACTTGCCATAAAAACCCTTTACCCAGCCAAGGCAAGGTTAAGAGGAATCATTTCCAAATTACTGAAACATTTCGAAACCTGAAACATTTTTCCCTTAGCCATAGATGCACAGGCCGATTTTTCATATATTTCACAGACAAGATAAGATTCCAAATGCCAATGCCATTTAATGCATTCCACAGACTCTTCAATCTCAGAGATAAGCTGAAACTTGGAAGATGTTTAATCCCCCAACCACCTGAAGACATAGGTCGAGCGAGTATGTGCCAATCAACGAGGTGAAATTTTTTCCCCTTTGATGAGGATCCCCAAAGGAAGGAAAATATCAATTTTCTGAGAATATCTAAAATTGAGGAAGGGATAGGAATAAGAGCCAGCCAATAGACAGGGATGCTTGAAAGCACAGATCGAATAAGAACTAAACGTCCTCCCATAGACAATAGCCTGTTAGTCCAATGAGAAATACGCTTCTCAAATTTGGCTATAAGCCAGTGCCAATCCTTGACCAGATATCCCGAAGGCTTGAGGAAGTATCCTAGATATTTGAACCCCTGATTTAGATGAGCAAATCTGTACAGAAGAAGACCAGTGATTCTACCAAGAAGGGTAGCATCTAGATCATTATGGAGGAAGCATGATTTTTCCAAGTTTATGCACATGCCAGAGGCCTCACAAAATGTATCAAGAATAACTTTAAATGCTATCCATTCCTCATAGGTTCCCAAACCAAATAAAATCACATCATCTACAAATAGAAAATGAGTGAGGAAGAGATGTGTAGAAATTTTTATACCTTTGATTTTTCCATTACGCTTGGCATCTTCAATAAGAAGGCTTAGACCCTCTATTACCAGGATAAACAACAACAGAGACAAAGGACAATCCTGTCAAATTCCCCGAGATGCCTAAAAGAAGGAAGAGGGGGAACCATTGACAAGAACAACAAAATTTGCTGAAGAAATGCAACCTAGATTCCAATTCACTCCAACAAGTGGAACTCCAATCTGAATAAGACTAAGATGGATATAAGTCCAATTAACCCTATCAAAAGCCTTTGTCAAGTCTAACTTGAGGATTAGCGCACATCTCTTTTTTGTTTTAACAGAGTGAAGGACTTCCTGCGTGATAGCAACCGGCTCAGTGATTTGGCGGTTCTTCAGGAACCCGAATTGTTGGGGAGAAATACAGGAGTCAAGGAAGGGTTTGAGTCTCAAGGCTGCTACTTTAGAAATCAACTTATAACAGAGGTTGCAAAGAGAAATAGGGCGAAAGTCAGCAAAGGAGACCGGCTGATCAACTTTTGGAATAAGAGCTATGAAGGTGGAATTAAGAGAAGGGGCCACACTACCCGAGATTCTGGAGGTTTCCACCAAATCAGCAAGGATGGGGCCCAAGAAATCTATAAATGTCAAATAGAATTCTACAGGCCAACCATCAGGGCCTAGAGCCTTATCCTTTTTGAAAGTTTTGAGGGCTGCAACAACTTTCGAGAGGATAACAGAATCGGTAAAGACCTTTTTTCTATCCTCCCTGATATAAGAAGGAAAAAGACGAATCACCCTTAGCTGAGCATAAAGATTGGTCTTATGATCATCATCAAAAATATTTTTAAAATATCGAATCCCAAGAGATTTGATGCTTTGATCATCCGAGATCCAGTTCCCTTCCTCATCCTTTAGATTCCAGATGGAATTATGATTTTTCCGGGCCGATGCTACCGCATGAAAAAATTTGGTGTTAGCATCCCCATTTGAGGCCCATGTAACACGAATTTGTAGTCTAGCTGAGTATAGCTCATGATCCAGAAACTTTTGAAGCTCAGCTTTTAGCTCTATCATTCTATGATGCTAATCGTCATTTAATAATGCAGAGTGCGAAGAAAGTAGAAGAGAGCTAATTTCTTCCTCCAAAGAAAGCGATTTATCCTTCATTTTTTGAGACTCAACTTTAAACCATGGTTTAAATTTTTATTTTAGATGTCGAAGTTTGCACGAGAACTCTTTCATAACATCCATCGAGTCCTCTGAAGTGATGAGAGGCCATTCAGTACGGATCAGTTGGATAAAATCCTCATTTCCAAGCTAAGATTGATTGAACTTAAAAGGATAAGCACAAGGATTTTGATGATCCATCCATTCTAACAAAACTGGGAAATGATCTGAAATCCCACTTCTATGAGTCCAAACCCGGTGTCTAGGAAGAGCACTGATAAGTTGATCCGAAAGAAGAAAACGATCAAGTTCTTTGGAGATCCCATCTTCCGCCATCCTACAATTTCTCCATGTTGGTCTTGCAAATGGGGGAGCCACATCCACTAAGTGATGCTCAGAAAAGAGCCTGGAGAAAAAGGGACCCAAGGGATCAATATGGGCTTTAGTGCCCCAAATATCTGAGGCATTTAGTGTTAGATTCAAGTCACCAGCAAGGATAAGATTAGGCAGTGAGAGGAGACCTCCAGATGCCACTGCATTCCAGAATGATTCACGGTTAAGGTAAGGGCCATAACAATTCGGGATTGACAGGGAGGAAGAAGAGCCACAAAGGGAGGCTTTGAGCAAGATAGCTGCAAATGTATGATATGCCTTACATCTAAGGATTTTCGGATTCCAACCTGAAATAATTCCCCCGGAGAGACCGTTTGAATTAAGCGCACAGAATTCCCATCCCGAACAAATCTTGGAAAAGGCAAAGAGGGCTGGATAAGAGCTAGTCATTGTTTCTTGTAGAAGCACTAAATCAGGAGAAAGAGCCCTTAACATATTACAAAGGATTTTAAAAAATTATACATTATAAATTAGCTAGAGACTTATTATTGTGGTACCAATTCAACATTTGAATAGCTAATTTTTTTTGTTTGTTTATTAGAAATGTTTGTTATTCAGGGGCTAGTGCATTTCAACCATTATGTAAGAAACTATAACCCAATGACAACTAAGCTTTCAAAATCGTCCAGGGATCGCACCCAGCCTAGGCCATACCAACCCTTAACATTGCTAGTTTTTTTGGTGTCTCCTCCCAATTAAGTCAGCTGTAAGGATATTAAACTCGGGTCGCTACAACACTCTTGGTTGAGCTTGAAGATGGTTTTAAGTAGTTAGGATACTACCTAAAACCTAACTACTATGGTATAAAGGATTGGTTGTGGTTGATCACGAAGGTTGAAAAAAGAATCTATAATTGGAAATATAGAATCTTGTCTTTAGGTGGTAGATGCACCTTGTTAAAGTCTGTCCTTATAAGCATTATTGTTTTTTGGTTTTCACTTGCACATGTTCCATAGAAAATCCTCTCCAAGATTAGGAAGTTATTGTTCATTCTGTTGTGGTTAGGACATGCTGATGGTGGATAATATCACCTAGCCAGATGGGATAGATTATCCAAACCATCTTTTGCACGAGGCTAGGATATCAAACATTTACATTCGTTCTCTATTGCCTTAAGTATGAAAAGTATGTGGAGGGGTTTATTTGGAAAGGGATTATGGTGTGAGGTTTTGCATGGTAAGTAAATGAAAATACCATCCTTTCTTGGATAAGGAATCCTATTAAGAACAGTCCCAATTTTTCCAATTTTTGGAGAGTTTTTCTCAAGTCCTTTACTTGGATTAGCAGAGGACTGACTTGGAAAGTTGGAAATGGTATCATTGTTTTGGTGAGAGTGGACCATGTTATAGGGAATGAATAAAAATACATTATGTCTCCCTTTCTATAATACTATTTAGAAGGACAAGGTTTCTACACTTTGGGTCACAGTAGAAGGTCTACATGGCTCTCTCCATATTCTTCTTATTGGATGACAACCGAAGACATTGGTTTAGGGAGCATACAGGTTGAGGAATGAAAGGCTTACATTTCATATCTCAATAAGGCTGGAATCAGGTTATCAAACAATAAAGATGAATTGATATGGGTATGCAATCAAGATTTGTAACATCCCCTCAGAAC
>LPNX010250501.1:23360-54492 GCA_001517045.1 Pseudotsuga menziesii
GATTATGATATGTCCATAGAGAACGTAGCTCTGTATAAGTATGATATTCTATCTACATTTGATAAGATCCGAATGGTTATTGATTTCTTTCATTTGAGTAAGGATCTGGATTGAATGTGTTCATGGTCTGCGTATGTCCTTGCTTGCCTTCATTTTATTTATGTAACGATCTGGAATGTCTTTATTTCCTGCATTCAGACTAAATACATGAGGTATGGTTTATGCGTGTGGTTTTCTTAAGGATATGGAATAGTTATTCCTTTCCTACATTTTCTTCTAGGACAGACAGATCTCTGCGTAGATCTTGAGTTTAGTAAATAGTTTGCTTACGATTTTGGTTTGGTGAGGAAAAAGGTTGTTATAAAATGGTGGTTACATGGATTACAGAACTTGGGTAGTTATATTGTTAATTTTCAAAACTATGACAACTAATAATTCTAAATCCTCATACTCTTATGCAAAGTATCCCCCTAACTATATCATTATATTAACTTGAAACCTTGGAAAATTTATGTTTGTAACCTTGATCCTTAGTGGATTCATCTCCCATCTCGGGGGTGGATTTAGACGGATAAACATACGCCAAATAAAGCCTATCGTTGGGAGGAAAGTCATAGACATGCTTTCAGTCGCCCAAGGTTAATTCAGATTAGAGAAGTATGATTAATGGTGAACTTTGTTTATGGAATTAAGTTATCTTGTTTTCAAGTTTATTATGAAACTTATGTTTTTGGATTTATATATTGATATATAGTACTAACTTGTATGATGAGTTACATGACTTCAAGCATTGGCTGCAGAGGCTGTGGATGGCATTGAGACAACTCTCAAAAGACACTGTAGAGTAAAAGTGATGTATATGTGCATACTTTTTAGTTAGCTTATTTTATCATATAAAGTATATCTAACTTTGTTATTGCTCCACTTAGGGGACTCATGCCTCATCTTTAATGGTTGCGCCCAGGTGTACCAATACAAGTATGGTACTTTGATATGAAGGATGTTAACTACGATTAAAAGAAAGAGGTAAAGAGGTTAACATGTAATCGCTATCTCATTCGAGGGATAGTCTATCGAATAGTATAACGGTTGTACCTCATTATAAGTTGTTTATGTAAATCAACATTAAATGGATTATATTTTGGTAGATACTCAATCTTAAAGAATGGTATAGTTAGATAGAAAAGTAAGTTTTCCTTTATTTAGTATGATTAAATGTATATGATTTAAAAAGAAAAAGAAAACAAAAGTGAAAAATTTACACTACCACCTCGAAAAAGTTGTTTGAGGTTTTGGGTGTGTTACAAGATTTGTTTTAGATCAATACTAAAATTTCATATTCTTCTCTTATTCATAGGAAGCTTCTTTTGATGTTCCATAAATTGTGTAAATGGAATCTTCCTATGAAATTAAAATGTTTTAAATGGTTTCCTTTTGAAAATTGTTTCCTCACTTGGGATATTCATCTATGCAGAGGGGGAGTGGGTCATGGTAACTATCCACCATGTAAGAATGAGAATCAATACATTATACACTTATTTTTCAGAAGTGTTTTTTGTAGATATATATGGATTGAGGTCTGTGATGAGTTAAGTATATAATGTAGTTGGAAGTCTAACTAATTGAAGGCTAGTTTTTATAGCTAGTATAAAGAGGTCAAAGATTGAATATCTTTCCTATTTTCATTTGTTGGGAGATTTGGAAATATAGAAACTCTATCATCTTAGAAGGAAAGTCTCCATACTTAGAATGTGATAAAAAATGTGGAACATCAATGAGTGAAGAAAGAGAACATTTTCTTGGAATTGTAGGTAGATTTGGAGGAGGATTCAAAAAAGGTGAAAAGATTAAGCCATAGGTGAGAAATTTTTTAATAAAAGTAATTGAATCTCATAAAAAAATAAATGAAATGCATGCTATTAAAAAGAAGAATGTGCAATATGCACTCATGGGATGAGAAGTTATTTGCACACCATCGACAACATCCAGGATGTCACCAACATCCTCTATGCTATATTGATTGAAAAGAAAACTTAGTCTACTTGATTGTGATGAAACACAAAAAAATACTAAATTAAGCTTGGAAGTCACTAGAGCAAAAAGAGGTACATGATTCCATCTATGATTTTTTCATTGGTTTGACTATCTATTTAATATTATTATAAGTCATCTATTATGAGAAATGATAAATAAGGAAACACAATTTGGTCCAACATATAATCCTCCTAGCTATAGTAGTCTTAGGACCAAAGGAGTTGAGAAAATCAGACATAGAATGAAAGAAATATTAATCCTATTAGGGATTCATGGGAAGTTACTGATTGCACTCTAGTGAGATATAGTTGGACATAGAAACAATCTAGACCCCTTAGGAAAACCCTTTCTTTTTTTCCTTGACGAGTGATTCATTTTCCATCATTAATTGTATGAACAAAACAAAGATTGTTCAATATTTGTTCCAGATATTAAAGAAGACCATGTCATCCATAGGGGAGGACGAAGTACTACAAGTTCATAATATTGATGCAACCAATTATTCCTTTGTTAGTGAATTACTAATGCAACATTTCCCAAAACAAATTGGACACCTTGTGCAACACATTGTATAGACTTAGCCCTCGATAAAGGGAAAACACACAAAATTGGGGAACCTTTTTGATGCAATGCTAGTTTTAGAAAATCAAAAATTCATTCTCAAAGTAAAATATCACATCGTGCTTTTGTTTTTTAATACTAGGGTTGGTGTTGGACTATCCTAACATGTCATTAGACATAAATGCATGGGAAATCAATCATGCATGTGATTTACTTCTTTTAATCGTGCACACAATTTACTTCTCTAAACCGTGCACGTGTTATGAATACATTAAAATTGACTTCATTAAATCATCCACACATCGTGAATGCATTACAAATTCACTTCACTAAATCACACATGCATTATGATTACATTAAAAATTTACTTCACTAAATTGTGTGCACACATTTTGAATACATTAAAAATAAAAATTTATATTAACCCAAACATTTATATAATTAATTTTAGAGAAACAATATTTAGATTTAAATATATTCACCATCTATTTTGGAAGATACACATACCCCTTGTCTAGTATAGTATGTCATGAGTTTTAAATTCTCTCTCTCTCTCTCTCTCTCTCTCTCTCTCTCTCTCTCTCTCTCTCTCTCTCTCTCTCGTCCCTTCCCCTCCCTTTCTCACACTACCTGCCCCATTCCCCCCCCCCCTTCTCTCTCTCTCTCTATCTCTGCATGTCCATCCCTTGATCTCTCTATGTGTATTTTCCATCACCAATCACTCTTCATTCCACCCTACCCTTACTCTTTCTCCCCTTCTCTTTGCTTCCCTCCCTCTCCCTTCCTCCTTCCTCCCTTTCCTTTTCATCCTCACTCTCACTTCCCCCACTTTATCCTTATCACTCTCTCGCTCACCTTCTGTCCCTATCTTCCTCCCTCTATTTAGCACCATTGCTCTTATTTTATCGCCCCCCCCCCTCCTCTCTCTTGATTTTCCTCTATATCTTTATGTCTATCACTCCATAGCTCTCCCAATGTCTCTATCACCTCCCTCCATCCATCCTACCTATTCCTGTATCCCACCCTCGCTACCTCTCTTCCACAATCTGCGTGTGTGTGTTTGTGTGTGTTCCTTATGTTCCTTGTCGTCCTCTCTCTCCCACACCCTCCCTTCCACAATTTGTGTGTGTTCCTTGTGTTCCTTGTCATTCTCTCTCTCCATTCCTCTCTCTCTCTCTCTCTCTCTCTCTCTCTCTCCCCAACCCCCCAATCCCCCCTCTATATCCCTCTAACACCTTCCATCACTCCATATCTCTTTTTCTCACTCTTTACCCATTTCTCCCTCACTCCATCTTCCATCCTCCTTCCCTCTACATGCCTCCCTCCCTTTGTGTCCCTTACCCCCTCTCTCTCATCCTTGATTCTTCCCTCCCTGCTGCTTTCCCTCACTCTCTTCCCATATCTTTCTCACTCTCCCTACCTCCCTCCATCCCTTTATTTCCATTCCCTTATTTCCTTTCTCTCTCATCCTCCCTTCCCCTCTATTACTCCTTTCCCCTCCTTTCCTCACTCTCCTTCCATGATTTTCTTCCTCTCATCCTCCCCCCCCGTTCCTCCNTTGTGTTCTCTCTCTCACTCTAAACCCCTAAACCCTAATCTTTTACTTAAACCACCAACCTCCAATCTCTCTCTCTCTCTCCCTAAACCTCTAAACTGTAATATCGATATCTCTAAACTCCTAACTCCTAACTCCCAATCTTTCTTTCTTTAAACCCCTAACCCCCAAACTCTCTCCCTCTATTCCCCTAATCCATAATCTCTTTATTTCTCTCTCTCTCTCTCTCTCTCTCTCTCTCTCTCTCTCTCTCTCTCTCTCTCCATAAGCATCCACTCCTCAACTACCCCATTTCCCCTTGCATATATTTCTCTCCTCGCCACCACTAATCATACTTGCTCCCCTCGTGATCTCTCTATTTCTCTAAATAGCTATAAACCCCCAATAACTCTCTGTCTCTCTCTCTCTCTCTCCATAAACATCGACTCCTCAACTACCCCATTTCCCCTTGAATATATTTCTCTCCCTGCCACCACTAATCATACATGCTCCCCTCGTGATCTCTCTATTTCTCTAAATAAGTATAAACCCCCAATATATATCTCTCTCTCTGAGCAACTAACCACCAATCTCTCACTCTCTTTCTAAACCCCTAACCCCCAATATCCATCCTTCTCTCTCTCGAAACCAATAACACCCAATCAATCTCTCTCTAACCTCCTATCCCTCTCTCTAAACCCATACCCAAGAATTTCTCTCTCTAAAATCCCAACCTCAATCTCTCTCATCCTCTTAATTTCTCTATTAGACTATCTCTCTCTCTAAACCCATAACCCCCATTCTCTCTCTATGTAAAGAATTAACCCCCAATCTCACTATCTAAACCCCTAAGCCTAATTTCTCTCTCTCCATCTATCTCATATCTATATTTCTCTCTTTGTCGCACCCTCTAAACCACTAACCCCCAATATCTCTCACTCTCTCTAAACCCCTAACCCCTAATATATATATATATATANTCTCCCTCCCCCTCTTTCTTCCACTCTCTCTTTTGTTCACCCTCCATTCCTCCATCCTTCCCTATAGAACAATCCATCTTTCTATGTCCCTCTCCCCCCTCTCCCTACCCAACTCTTTATATATTTCCTCCTCACCTCTCTCTCTCTCTTTCTCTCATTATCTCCCCACCTCTCTTGCTCTCACTCTCCCTCCATCCCTACATTTCCATCCCTCTCCCCCACTCTCTTTGTTGGAATAATTATAACTCAACCTAGGTTCACCAAACAATATACCAGCAATATACAAAGAAACACCCAAGATACCATCATGGAAGGGTCTATCCCTTTCAGAAACACCTGCAAAGCAGATGAGCTCTCTCTTGAAGTACCTATGGGGACTGCAGGAACATGAATTCTATAGCAGGGAAGGGTAACAATGCAATATTATGCAAATATAACTTTGACCGATGTAGATATTTGACACAACATTTACTTTGACATATTCATAGTAGAAGCCTATGACTCATAACCTAGAACAAAACAACATATTTATTATTCATCAACTTCTTCACTAAGCATATTTAATTAACATGTGTTGTAACAATAAGAAAAATAACAGAACATACAACACCACAACAAATTTAACAACAAGGATTTAATGTGGAAACCCAAGGCTAGAAAAACCACAAAAGAATTGATTATTAAAGAGTAGCAACAAAAGCATGCTTCATGTATGTGCACACAACCTATAAACCTCTCTTCAAAAGCTTATCACGACGGATCTGCGTACACAGCATGTAGATCATACATCACTCATATGACTCTCTTATAGTTCATACTTTGACATAGCTAAAACAATACATCAATCTTACAGCCAAAAATCACAAAACATGTAATGTTCCCCAGACTTTCTAACCCCAAAATTCCCAACCCGTTACGTATTTATAAGCTCTTCATATCCTTTCATCCCACACCCAATAACCAATCCCAATAATTTAAATGGAAAAAAATATTTAAAATCCTAACCATATCCGTTGTTGGACATCATCAAAACACCCAACTTCCTTAAATCTCACTAGCTTCTTTGGAGATGTCCACTTCACTGAACCACTCCATCGTAGCCTTGTTCACACCAAGATTGTTTTTCTAAAATTGGTACCCAAAATTTCTTGAAATTTCCTAGGTCCAAAAGGCCCCCAACTCTCACATGTGGCTCATTAATCCACTTCAAGTCTACTCTACTACTTTCCTCTAGTTTTTTCTACTTTAACATAAAATATTCATATGCCTTCCTCGTCACTTCGACTGAACGTTGAACATTTTCCTATTTATTTCTCACTTCTTCCATTACTTCTACAGTAATATTCCCCGCAGTGATATCCTTAGTCAATGCAACTGACGTTTGAACCTCTACATACATTGTGCTAATGATATTAGAGACTCGTTCAGTTGTGCCTTGCAGCTCCTCTACCAACTATGTTCTCTTCTATTACTCAAGTATCAGCCAGTTAACTTCATCCTGTAATGTTTTGTTTTTCAGATCCTTTTCCATTCTTCCTAGTGACAAAAAATTCCTTAAAGTTTTTATGTTGTCATGCGTCGTTCCTAACTTAACAATAAAATCCTACACGACTGCATCCTCAAGTAACGAAGTCCAACTCTATGATATTTCCTAATAAATATTCACATCATAAGTTTCATCATATCTAAACCTTTGGAGAGCCTCTTGCACTATTGCTCATCACTTTTATGTAACTTCAGGAGGCGTACTAGGGACTAACTTCGCTTCTAGATCACCAACTTTTTTCCTGAAGCCCCGTATGGCTCTGGTTAGGCATAGTATTTTATCTTCACTAGACATGTCCTTGACTAGATCTACCTCTAGCACTGTGTGGAAAGAAACTACGAAAACCTCCTATATTTTTTCCTTATCTCAGCTCAGTTGATCTTTTCCTCTTTGCAGTTCCATTGACTAGTCCTTAAATGAAGAGGTTTGAGCCCTATAATTCCTCATCAGTTCATAAATGGATTGCTCCCACACTTTGATATCTTCAACTATCTTATGTTGAATATTGTGTAGCATGAACATGGGAAAGATTGACAGTTTGAGATCAATAAATCTCAACAGATGAGATTTCTCATTCAATCCTACATCTTCAAAGTTCAATGCCTTCAGTAGCAATTGAACTACCTTATCATCCATAGATGATGATGTTACTTTCGTTCTTTCTTCAACTAACTTGATTTATGGTTGGCTTACCTCCTCCTTCTAGATAAATTCTTGTTGAGCTAGTGATATCCTAATTTCTTTCACATCTTTACATGGTGTATCTAACAAGTCGTTTACACTCGCAATGGCTCGATAGTCTTCATCTCTGCAATCTTCCTATTTTCCTTTGTGATATAATCTATCCCATCGAATAGGATGTTAACATCTCCATATGTTAATTTTGTTATGAGAGTGTCCCTTTAGGCCTTTTGCTTCCTTTTACCTTTCTGTTGTGAGACCATAACCTTGTGATTTTCTCCCAACCGTAGATTCGTAGGTGTTGTACTTAATTCCTTCTCATCATCATGTGAATTGGATGGGTTATCTCCTCCCATTTCCTGTTGTTAAGTACTCTAAGGATGGTAGCCACTCTGGTGTTGCTCATATCTACACCCCTATTACAGTTATTGCTAAGAGATATTTGTCAAGAGTTGCTCATCTTTGATAGGAAATTTGCTTTCTATTGACCAATCTTGGACAATGGCATCCACCAATTCTTCCATCAACTTATACGTAGTTGTAAGCCATTTCCTATGTGGGTCCCACAATGCGTGTACATACATGTGGTGAGGATATACCTTGAATATCATAATGTTCATGTGTCACACTACGGTCTAGGTCTCTATCCGTGGAATTTTAATGACATTATGTCGCAATGCCTCTGCATGCATATAAAATTCATTGTTATTTCCTTCTCTCCTTCTCCGATTGTCAATGAACCACACATTGACATATCTTGCCCCTAGATAAGAGCCAGAACGTCCCATACCTTGGTAGTTTGGTAACTCCACCCATGGAACAAAGGAAATTAATATAATCATCTAGGAGTATGTGAAAGGATTACCTTTATCTTGGGCATAGACACAATCATTGATGAACTCATTGAGAAAAAATGTTCCCCAATTCATCTGAATGCCTGCTGCACATTGCTTCTTCCTTGTTATGACTGAGGCAATTACTTGGTTTTGTTTCATTTTCATCAGTAGTTTGATCTCTAATTCCTTCATTGTGAAGCGAATAACTTGATCATTGATGGATACAATGTTGAACCCTCTCTTGTTCTTCAGCAAGTTGAACTTCTCCTTCATCTGGGTTTACTGACAAATAACTAAGCATGGTACACCCCATTGTTGGGTAACCCAGTAATCTGCACAATTGAGTTGGAATTAACTGATATCTTCTTATTGAGCCATAAGAATCCACCATGGAAATACAATAGCAACTGTTTGAAAAACGAATTGGATCTCGCAGTGTATCCTAAGTGGGCTAGGTGCATCAATGATAAAATACTTGATTTATGTAACCCTCAGTCCCATTCCATAAGCACAAGTTCAAGTGATGCACCTTTTGCAAAAAAAATGGTCAATATGATTATTCATCTGGAACTCTAGATACTTCATCTGGTTTTGATCTACATAGGATATGTTATGGATATTGACAAGTATACCACCCTACATATGAATGCCCTTCGGAATGGGAGGTGTAACCATTGGATATTTTTCATCCTTAGTGATGCAAATGGAGGTTGCATTCATCATTCATGGTTGTATATACCCAGGAAGCATCATCGCAGAGAAAGAACTAGAGGATTCAGTATCATGACACCCTTTTATTCATCTCTTTGGATTCATTTGACAGTATGAATTTTGCTTCCTCCTCGACATACTTACTGGTATCTAAGACGATACTACTTGTGGTTATTCTTCAACAATTGGGATAGAATCCTACATATTCATCTCTGGACCAGATCCCTGTACCTGACTTGTACTGGAGAGATCGAGATGCATTCTTACAATCTTCTATGTAAAACTTCATCCTTGGGCTATTGCTCAAGTTCTGGCTTCCTTAACACACTTTGGCATCTTGAAACAATGAACTTTGAATGGTGGATCAACATGCCTTTAAGTTGATTTCCATGCACACCTTTCTTGTCAATCCCAATGTGCAATGAATACCACTGGATACTTGTAATGGTTACAAGGGTGGCGTCCAATCTGTTCACACACTCAAGAGTCTTTTTATGCATTTATGATAGGTTCCCACTAATTCCACCACTACTTCCGCCTTCAAAGCATACACTAAATTCAATCAATTGCAACTTTCATAGAGAATACCTCAACAAAACATGTGGGTTGGCACATTAACTTACCTCAAGAAGATATTACTTCAACAACATATGTACAAGAATCGACACAAGAAAAAGGTCAAGTTTCCAAAAAAAAAAATTCACAACTCACATTACAGACTTTTGTCAAGGAATTCTCCAGAATCTTATTGAATGCTTTGACAGTCCCAGTCTCTAGTGGATGATAAGAGGCACTCTTTCTATGATAGTTATGGAATTATTTTGTGATTTCTTCAATAGTCTTATTAATGAAGTGAGTCGCTTGATTACTCAGTAAAACTCAAGGGAAACCATATCAGGTGACTACATTCTCAAACAAGAAATTCATTGCAGTCTGAACACTACAATATTTCACAGGTGCAACCTCAACTCATCTACTTAAATAATTGGTCATGTGATAATATACCTTGCTCCATTCCTCTTCTTGTTGGGTTGATAGGACCCACCAGATGTTGGTAGAATTCTAACTCAACCCAGGTTCAAGTAACAATATACTAAAAAACACCCAAGATACTGTTATGAAAGGGTCCAACCCTTTTGGCAACACTTGCAAAGAAGATGAGGTCTCACCCGAAGTACCTATGGGGATTGTAGGAACTAGGCTTCTACAACAGAGGAGCGGAGAAACACAACATGATGCAAATATAACTTCAATAGATGTAAATGTTCAACACAACATTTACTCCAACAAATTCATAGTAACATCCTACGACTCATAACCAAGAATGGAACAACATATTTATTATTCACCAACTCCTTCATTAAGCATATTCAATTAAAATATGATGTAATCATAAGCAAAATAATATATCATACATCATCACAACACATTTAAGAGCAAGGATTTAACATGGAAACCTAAAATGGGAAAATCCACAAAAGCATTCATTATTAAACAATCACAACAAAAGAATGCTTCATGTTTGTGCACATAGCCTACAAACCTCTATTCAACAACTTATCATAATGGATCTATGCACATAACGTGCAAATCATGCATCACTCGTCCAACTCTCTTAAAGTTTATACTTTGACATAGCCAAAACAATACATCAATCTTACAGCGAAAAAGCACAAAACATGTAATCTTCCCCAAAACTGTCCAACCCCAAAGATCACAACCCATTAAATATTTATAAGCTCTTCATAACCTGTCACCCCACACCCACTACCCAATACTAATAATGTAAAATAATGTAAATGAACAAAAATCTTTAACAACCTAACCAACTCTGTGGTTACACATCGTCAAAAACACCCAACTTCCTTAAATATCAAAGGATTCTTTAGAGCTGTCTACTTTGCCTAACCACTTTGTTGCATCCCTTGTTAACAACGAGACAGTTTTTCCAAAAATAATACCACGTTTTTCCAAAATTTCAAAAAATGGCCACTCTCTTCACTAAATGTCCACCGACTAAAATATCAATATTCCACCATTTATATGCTGTTTCGTTTATGTTTATGAGGAATAAGGCCAGCTAATAATGGTTGACTATGCTATCAGCCGCAAAAATTTGAAGAAGATAAATGTGGTGAAAAAAATTATTGGTAACCGGCCAAAAGATGACGATTCTTTGTTAACGGCTAACAAACTCGGTTGTTTTTTAAGCAAACTAACTGTGGGACTCTCTTTGGGTTTGTATTTTCTAATAATTATCATTTTCTTCCGGCTTCATCCAACCTTACGCCCAACCAAAAAAAAATACACATACCAAAACCTTGAAGAATAATATCAATAACTAGTCACTATATTTTATTGTATGGTTGATATATTGGATTGGCAACATTATTATTATTCTTTTTTCTAAAGGTTTCATATACTAAATATGTTAAAGACTTGGCATATTGACATCAATATTATTGAATGAATCATATATCGTGGAAATATGAGTAAGAATTTTCTCTTTTTATAAATTTTGTTTGTATAACTAGTATAGTCACAAGTAAAGTGGCAGGTGAATGTGAATAAACATAACTAATCACTTAGTTTTGTGAAGATAAATGTATGTTAAACAAAGGCTAAGCACAAATAAATACTATTTAATAAACAAATAAATACTATTTAATAAACAAAAAGTACAAACACTTATATGAAAAACAAAAACAAATTGTTACTCTTTTTTAACCACCCTTTCACTAAAGCTTATTTAAATCTTAATCAAGATGCATTTACCAATAAAAAGATACCATAACCATAAAATGAATCTCCAAAATTTGAAATAATATCTAAATGTTTATTAAATATGAATAGTCATCCCATATGTATTGAATATCATGACCATGGTTTGATATAAATGGATTGTTATGTTCCTAAATGGTTACTATAATTGAATTATTATATTCCATAATAATTATATGTTCCTAAATACACAATGTCACATTTAATTTATTTCAAATAAAACATTTAAAGTTGTAATATGGTTAAATATGAAAAGAGTGTTATGTTAATTAATAGTTAAGTATAATTGAATTGTAATGTTAATCAATAGTTAAGTATAATTAAATTATTATGTTCTTTAATAATAATGGTTAGCTATAATTGATTATATATATATTGCTTAAATACACAATATCAATGATAATTAAATCATTCAAAATAATTAATTTAAACGTGTAATAATTCAATGCTAAGTCAATTTTAAATTCAATAATAATGACCTCGTTGTTTAGAAAAATAAGATGCAACCTGAAAAAAATATTACTAAGCTTAGAATAAATATGTTTTAAAATAAAATATTGACTTTTATTTATAATGCCAATTTTGTTTTACTCAACATTATCACTTTTATTTACAATTATTATTTTTTTTATTTTATAAAAAATAATATATTTATAAATTTATAATTAAAATTGATTTTTTATATATTTAAAACGATTTCAAATTAAAGTTTATTAAAATAATGATTAATCATAAAAGAATTATTAATATTATTTTTTAAAAACAAATTGTCAATAATCATAAAATAGTTATTAATATTACTTTTTAAACATAAATTATTTACAAATAAATAAACAAAATTAATTAATATTATAAAAGATAATAAAAAATTAATATACTAAAGATTCATGAGATGATATTTAAACAAATTGATATTTAAGTTAAATTATTTTAGTAAATAATTAAATGAATCTTTTTTATTTGATCACATACAATTTGTAATATAAATATATCTTACTAATTTAATATTTTTAATTAAATTAAAAATAATTTAAATCACAAAATTACAAAAAATCGTAATTTAAATATATCTAACTTATTTACATTTAAAAAAATAAATTTAAATTAAATAAATATTTAAATCATGAAATTTTAATATGAAGAAAATAATTTAATTTGGGGTTGTATCTTAAAAAAGAGTTGATAGAAGGTGACAGAGCACACATACTGACCTTGGACTGAACGCCAGTGGATCTGACCGTGTCGGATCTGGTCGCAGTCCTCTGCAGCGTCGTCTCCTTGCATTAGCATGGGCTTAGGAGGGGGCCTCGAGGCCTCCACGTCCCTTCCATCAGAGTTGGTGGCTTTCAAGAAACTGATTAAGAGTTGTGGCAAGTGTAAACTGAACGAATCACATCACATATTCGTCAAAAAATTGGTTAGTATTCCCACCGTTTCCCTCTGAGCTGAAGAAACGTGTCAGTCGGCTTTGAATCTAGCAGATTGAGAACTCATTGGACAGTTCATAGACCTTTGGCCCTCTCCCAAGGTTGTAGAAGCATGGGTGCAGAGGAATTGGAGACCGTTAGTAAAGGAAGGAATCAGAAGCTATTCCGTAGGTAAGGGATTATATTTGAATAGATGGACCCCAGATTTCGATCCTATGAAAGATGTGTCGTCGGCAGTCCCGGTGTCACTACAACAAAAATTGGATTTAGCACCAAATTTAGCGCTGGATTTTAGTGTAATTTTTTCTCAATTGTGGTGAACAATCTGGCGATATTGTACATTTTCATAAAATGTCGTCAATTGCATCTTTTTTTCCATCCTTTTTAACATCCATTTTTGCACCCAATTTTTTGTATCTTTTGTTATGTCTTTATTTCCACCCAATTTTGCAACTTCTATTGCATCTTTTTTTGCGTCCTTTGTTACATCCTTGTTTGCACCCAGTCTCATGCTTAGTTTTGCATCCAATGTTGTGTCTTATTTTGCTCCTAGTTTTTCATAGAGTCTTGCACCCAATTTTGCACCATGTTTTGCATAAGGTTATGTGTCCAATTCTGCATCTAACGTTGCATCTAGGTTTGCATCCAATTTTCGGCCCAATGTTGCGTCTAGTTTTGCATCCAATTTTACTTATAGTGTTGCATCCCCATTTGCATCTAATTTTGTATCTTGTTTTACGTCTTTTTTTGTATCCATGTTTGTGCCTAATGTTTCATCTTGTTTTACGTCATATTTTGCATCTAGGTTTGCACCTAGTGTTGCATCCCGGTTGATGTCTTTTTTTGCATCTATGTTTGAGCCCAATGTTGCACCCAGTGTTGCGCCTAGTGTTGTGCCTAGTTTTGCACCCATGTTTGTATCTAATATTGCATCTAGTTTTGTGTCCAATGTTGCATCCCATCTTGCATTCAATATTACTTCTAGTTTTACATCCAATGTTTTGTCCCATCTTGCATCCAATCTTGTGTCTCATTTCAAGTTTTTGTTTGTGCCAAGTGTTCCTTCCATTTTTGCACTTGGTGTTATGCCTAGTTTTATGCCCATCGATACACCATATTTTGCGCTCAATTTAATGTCCAATTTTACGTCTAGTTAGGAGTCCACTTTTGCATCTATTGTTGCGTCTAGTTTTGGACCTAGTATTGCATCTAGTTTTGAGTCATTAATTGTGTCTAGTGTTGAGTCTCTTTTTGCATCCAATTTTGCGTTTAGCATGAAATCCATTTTTGTGTCCATATTTGCGTCTGACATAAGGTCGACTTTTGCATCCACTTTTGTGTTTAGTGTGACGTCCACTTTTACATCTTGTTTTGCATTTAGTGTTGCGTCTAATATTGCATCCATCTTACATTATTACATTTTTTACCTTTAGAAATAAATTCCAATATCATTAGGGCATGGAGGAATTGAACCACCAACCTCCTACAGGCGCTCTTCCATTGAGCTAGCACCCTTTAAGAATCGGGAAGAGGACAAAAATTAACACATAGATTTCATCATTTGTAATTCTAATAAAAGACAATAAGATCCAAAGACATTCATGCTTAAAATCCAATTTATTTTTTCAACCACACTAATAAGCACAAAAATCTACCATGCTCAGGCAACAAAATATCCTAAACAATTACGCAATCTATTAAAGTGGTCTGCAAAAGAGTCTTAGATAGCAACATAATGTATGGTACAGTGCACATGTGCATTGTACCATATTGAGGAGTAGAGTGGCTAGCCAAGACCAATAATATTCGATTGTAGACATCCAAATAGTGTTGGAATTGTCGATTGGAAGTTTCCTTTGGGTCATTAGCTGAAAATGTATGTATTGTAAGTGGATCCCTCCACATCTATTTAAGATTATATTGTAGTATAAAAATGAAAACTTATTCAACCTCTCACCAAAATATCTAGATACATCCAACAGACTAAATAGAGCTACAAACTAAAGATAAACTTAGGGAATATTTCTTAAATTTGCCAAGAAGTACATATAACTCCATCATACCTACCATCAACAAAATCTGTACCTACTATAGCTTCAAAATCAACCACTATCTATAGAATAGAGACAACACATTCACATCCCAGCTAGAATAGATCATACCTTAGTCATGGCTTGTTAGGAGAGGGTATGCACATTCACAAATAAGGTTTATCAACCCCAGAGGAATGATTCCCAAGTTAACAGTACAAGAGAAACCCAGAGAAATGAATATGGTCTACTTTATCAACAACAAAATGGAATTATCATGCATTCTTCATGTGCTAACAAATGGAATTCAATTCAAAGGAAATTGTGAAATTATTAGTGAGTCTAATATGACTACAACAATTATCCAGTTCAAATGAAGGAGAAAACCCATTTCTTAGCTAGATGTAGGGTCCTTGATGGACTTGGAGTAATGTTTGTGGTAGAAATTTGAATGAATACTGAGGCAAAGAAGTTGAATGGCACAATGGCCAATAGGTGGGGAGGAAGAGGTTCAGTAAGAAACCACCAACAATCATCATAATAGATGAAGAAAAAACCTAAAAGAAGTGAAAAAACCATCAAGTTGAGATTTAATATAAGAATGTGAAGTTCTTATTAGGAATGTGGGTATGCCTAAGTTTCGATAAGTCTCATTAGAAAGCTGGTAAAAGAGACTTTAAGAAAATAACAAATTCTAATCTCCAGTGTTGTTAATTTTTCCCTTCAAGGTAACTGTAGGGAAAAGTATCAGAGAGTTTGAATTAAATTTTAATGTCCTTGTTTCAAGTTGTGTGGTGAGCAAAAGAAACAATAGTAATTATCTGTAAAATCACTTGAGTGTGAAAAGAAAAAATAATAATTCCTAGTGAATTGACACTATTTGGCTATACATATATTCACGTTGCGTCAAGTGGTAGATATAGGAAACATGATCTAGTGGGGGATACCATTTTGGGCTTCCAGCTAGAAAAATATATAGTTTAAAACATCTGACCTCTCTACCTTTCGTTTCCACATTTGTATGTCTTAAGATTGAAACAATGGCCCAAAATGTACACACTTTTCATTGACTAGTGCTTACACAAGTGTATCTCAACAACCATGTCAAAAGAGCCAAATGATTAATTAGCAATACATATGCATTAGACATCAGTTAGAATTTTACACAGGAATTGAGTTCTCTATAAATCAGAAGAAAATGGCATATTGGTGGATTAACATGTGACTGAAGGGCAGTATCATCTCATTGTATAAACTTCCTTTAAATCAGGGGAATGGAAATGGAGCCCCTGTGTCACTAACAGTAGACTGCACTGCTACTGAACGGTTATGTAATGATCTATCTTTTACAGAAGGGAGTGTATGTGAAGAGATGGTAACTACTATTTCATATATTTCTATAGTTTGGCTGAAATTTGTATCCAGTTTAAAGTTGCATGATATAAAGAAGGAAGAAGTGTTCCATGTAATGATTGACAATCATTGGTTGCTTAATGTATGGAGGGAATTTATAGAACATTGTCTTGGGAACATGGAAAAAATGATTCTGGAATCCCATGTTGTAACAAATATGAACCAACAGATTTGTTTGCATCACCTTTGTTGTTGTTTCCCTGTCTTATATCTTCCATCTCAAAGGTCAAGCAAATATCATATAAGACTGAAGTTCCTGACCTGTTTGATGCTCTTCGTAGTTCTGAAGAAATTCTAGTTTTTACTAGGGATTTTAGCAAGGTCTGCAATATCACAGTTTGCAGTTCATTATTGTTGAAATCAGACCACTGTCAATGAAGTGTCGAAACAAGCAGTGTTCAGGATTACCATGTCAATGGTACCAATCTCGATTGTTCTGAATGTTCTGCATTAAAGGACATTCACCATGAGTCTGCAACTATATATGGAATATTTGTTGAATGCCTAATAAAGGAAACATGTGCATTTTTTAATATAGATGCTACCTCAGGGCATTGTGGGCTTAATGGTATTGATGCAGCAGGTATTGTAGACATTCCTAGCAAGTTTATGAGCACTCTATCTCTTGCTTCTAAGTAAGATGTTATAAGGTTAAGTTGGAATTTCTAATGAACTCTCTTTTATCCTACCAAAATATATCCTCGTTTTAGATTTTGTTTAGCTAAACTGTTATTGTTCTCTAAAAATTCTAAGCTGTTATATGGATCAAATTTATGTGGACCTTCGAAAACTAAATAATGGAGATAATATGTCTGGTCTTTTCCTTGCAGGTTTTTTATATTATTGTATGAAGTTTAGAATTCTAATGTGGAAAATTCTAGTACCATTGCGAGGTAAAACATTGCAATTTATGAATATGATTATCTTTCAATGATGAACAAAACATAGATGGTGCAGTTTAACTATGGCAATTATTGGCTTCCTTTTAAGTTTTTATGTCTGCTCTCTCAATTCATCATTTTAAATGTAAGATTATTATTAGACAATTGTACCAAACTCTTGATGTTTCAAGTGTCTGGTAGGAAGTTTTTTTATGATCTGATAGATGTAAAGGGATGTAAAAATAGAATAAACCATCAACTAAGTAGTTTCTATGATGGCCTAGGTAATCACCTACAGAAAGCCAGCTATTTGTCATGTTTGATGCAATTAATTATGTTTTGGGTATTAAGAACAGAGGAATGGAGCCTTCTAATACTCAAGCTGAATATTTCGTTTTCCAAGAAAAAATATTTGTATTTGATATTTTGGAGGGTAAATCAAAATAAAATTTTACCCTGCCTTCTGACTCATTTTAGGTTTCCAGAAAGTCTCCATCATAGATCTATGACATATACATTCATCTTTCAAAAAGATTCCAACTAGATTCTTACCAGTCAAAAGACCACCTAAATATTGATTTAAACATTATTGGTAGTCACTGCCAAAAGTGAGGACTAGTCCTGCTGAATTATTATGAGGCTGCTGGAGACTCATTTATAATACAAATGCCTGACCAAAACCATTTTTTCTTGATAATCATACAGGTTTTGTTATTTCACTTGCACTCAGCATGGCATGTACTATCATCAATCAATAAGGTACATCTATAAGATCTCATTTAAAGATACTTATAAAAATTTTCCTTGAAAATATTACTTTTCTGTTAACAATCAAATAACTCTTTATAAAACTTATTGTTGAGCAATGCAAAAGCATAGTATTGAAAGAATGGTGTTGTGGCCCATATCTAACATGCTGAAATAAAGAACTGAGCAAGTAGCAAGTGATTTTAGCCCAAATCAAGGTGTAAGCTAAACAATATTAAACTGCTTCTACTCTACACCATCACACGTGTTTTTGTAGAAAAATATGGTGCTTCTAAAGGTATAACTAAGACAATGTAAAAGAGAATTACCATGGTGCAAAACTTACAATTTGAACCATATATATGAACCAAAAACATAGTTTGTATAAGAAAGTGCATACTTGTTCAAATGCTGAGCAAAATTCCAAAAACTGCAATGCTGATCCAATGACACTTGATGGAAACTTTATGCCTGCAATCAACTGCATTGGCTTCCCTTGAGGCAAAATCATTTCATCCATCTCATTCTTGTCTTTGAATTTCTTCCTCCTCTTCTTCAAAGTTACGTTATCTTCTGCAACCTCTAATTGGAAATCAGTTTCAGAAATAGACTATGCATTGATGCCCTCAATAACATCTTTATTTCCAGGTTTGCCAACATTGTCTAATTTTCTTCTCTTTGTTTGCTTCACATTAGCCTTTAGAACATGTTCACTTCCTATTGGCATCAAATTTCCAGTTTTAGAGTCAATTTCAGAAGATTGAATTTTGTTTAATTTTGATTTTACTTTAGCCAGTTTTTTTCTCTCAAAAGGGTTTGTGCTTTCATGAAAAGCCAAATTTTTTTGCACATCTTTACTTGCAGTCAAGGCCTTACCATTAATGTTATAATTTTCATTTGTTGTAATCAAAGGGGATGTGGTTGTATCTAATTTCTTCTCTTTGTTGTTTACAATGTCACTTTCCAATTGCCCCTCTTCACCAAGACCCGTGTTTGGAAGATCTGTCTCAACCTTCACCTTGCTTTTCTTCTTGGATTTAATTTTGGTATTTGTTCCTTTTCAATTCAGATCAGAGGTATCCTATATATTCTTCCCATACTTATTAATATTATAGTCCAAATTTCCCTCTTTCAAATTGACCTCCATTTTTACCATATGAGTTCTCTTGTGATTCTTTTCTCCGGTTGGAACTCAAACAGTCTCTCTCTGGTGATCAAGACCCCTGTCAATTATAGGTTTATAGCTAGTACTTGAGTGTTTTCTATTTTAAGCTGTGATACAGCTCATGATTCTAAGTGACAACCTTGACCGAGAGCAGAGGATTCATCCAATGAATTTTGCAACTTGCTAACTTTTGAAGGAGTGGAATATTTGGCCAACAAATTTTCAAATTTCCCAGCCTTTGAAGGAGACACCAGAGGTGGAATATTTTTCTCCTTTAAAGGAAAACTTTCAGTTGCTTCCACAGAAGCCATGGAACTCTGAACATGCTTCAATTTTTTGACAAGGTCTTTCACATCAATATTTCCAGAATGAATAGATTCCAAAAGAATGTTTATTGTGGAAACATTCAAAGAATTGGCATGCTTTTGTATCAGAACAGAAGGATCCATAAGAAATACATACACTATTGTATCAACATTAGTGTCTTGCAATCAAGTATGTTTTTTGCATTCAAGAGATAGAAGATGTATTAAGAAGACTAGATTTACAGAATATATTTCTTTCAGGACATTGTCATTTTCAAGGGTAAAATTGAAATATTCACGTATGAAACTATTTACCTTAGAGAGACCTTGACACTTGAGTAAATCAACAACAGAAGCGAAGCATGTAGCCTTGGTTGCATGCACAAGAATTCTGGTAGGAGCACAACCTTGTTTTTTCCTACAATAATGAATTCAACAACTTCATTTCTTAAAATATGAGACAATGCTCCCTATCAAAACCTAATTGAAAAATTGAGTTGCAAAAGGCGACATAAAAAGTTCATGCCTTTTCCAGAATGAATTTCTATATTCAAACTTACATGCAAATACTACAGTTGCAGATATTTTTGCACCTTGGGCATTTCCACTCCTCAGATTTAACAGCCTCTTCAACCTTTTCTCCATACCTGCCATGCTTATCAATGTGTATAGTTACTATGGATTTGAATAGATCAATGAAGCCTCAAAACCCAACAAGTATTTGGACAATTTTTTCTTGAGTGACCATGTCAATCATTCTTGGTTGCACAACTTGTAGTTTCTCAATAAGAAAACAGTGGATCTCTATGACCCTAATGATGTCCATGCTATAGGCATACACACGCTGAGAGAGAGTGTCATCATAAATCAAACTTAATACTTGTTATAGATTTTATGCATGTAAACCACTACCAAGGAGGTGGTGTAGGAAACTAACCTATTGAGCAAGCACTTGGGACAAACATTCTGTGTGCATGATTTGTTGTTAACAACATTCTTGCAAGGCGCCATGAATTCCAAAGTCTTTTACCGGCACTGCAACGATCTCAAGTGATGTGTTCATAATTCAAAATCCTTGTTAAAGCATAAAATGGAGGATTAAATAGAGAAAAGGAGAGAGATCCCCACACACACACCTGGTGGAAAGTCTTGCCATTTTTAGAATAATAAATTCTCCCTCCAATAACATGCACTCCTGGAGACTTTGTCCGCTTCTGCACCCCATCAATAGCTGATTTTTTTTTTGTGTGGAATCGACTGCTCAGGGAGACGACATGTTCTCTTTGTTATCTGCTTGTAATACCTTATTGAGATCCAACCCCGAACCATTTGAGTTAACCTTTTCATCAAATTTGTGATGTTTCTTTGTTTTGGATGAGCCTGTTGGGGAGAACAGTTTTGCTACTATTGCCACATCTTTGGTTAGGTCATGATCTTTGATAAAAACGCTATTTAGGTTAGATAATGTATCCTTCTTTTTATGCTGCTTTGGACGAGTCATGGTTTTACCCTTGCTGCATTTCCAACCATGAGTTGCCTTAAATGGGATCATTTTATCCTCATACTTTGCTTAATTCCAGTTAAGCAATGAATAAATCCTTTCACTACATCCCGAGAAGCATCCACTCTGTGTTGGGGTCATTTCGTGCACCCTGCCCCATCCTGGGGTCAACCATTCAGTCCACTTCGCCCCTATAAAGCAGACCTACCTCTATCCAGTAGAATAAAGAAGCCAACAACCTGCCCCCATATATATAGAAAACTAAATATTCCCTGCATGGTTGCAGCATGAGCATTAGCATCGCCATTCTTCAAGGTGATTTTCTCTTAAACCCTCACACTATCAGGGTTTTCATTTCTTGAAAAGGAAAGCTTCTTCTTTGTGAGGGGAATTGAAGGATGCTCATTAAAACATTTTTTGCGACTTGCTTCGCCAAGAGAGTTTGATGACGGAATCATTTTAGAGCTACCAGTGCCTAACAAAGGATTATTCCTTGCTTTCTGACCTGGGGAAAGTGCCATTTGTCCTCTTGACCTTTCATGTCATCAATATAGATACCCAAGGATTCGATCCCATGCATTCACATAAACCAGAAGACATACATAAAAATCCAACAAAATCAATTCCAAGCAATAAAACATCTTACAACCAAAATGAATATGGAAACGAGTCCGCCATGTCACGAAACATCAACCAATATTACCACTTATATCAAGTGCCAAAAAAGATGTTAGCCATGGTGAAATACAAGACAAGGAAACTCTGTTACAAACAGTTACTGTGATTGGTTTCGTTGGGATGATTTCAAAGCAAAATAATTATTTAGAAGGAAGACAAAGAGCCCTCCATTGATACACATAAGAGAGCTTTAGAGAATCAACACCTTACCTGCAGAAATACAGGCTTGGGGGATAAGCTTGTGCCTCCCTTTGCTTCACTCTTTCCGATGTTTCCTCGTTGGGAATGCGAGACAATCAAATGAACAAAGTGATGTGTTTTTGGTGCGGAAGAGATTGTGCAGAGACACAACACTTTGAACCCTTCCTAGCCCTTCCCAAAACTGTAAAGTTAAAATTGTCCTTTAAAAAAAATTAAAATCTGAATTTTACCCCTCCAATTACGAAAGGCATAAATTATATTAACATTTCAAAAGAAGGGAAACATTTGAAATTACCCATCCATATAATTTTTTCAAGATATTGAAATTCCTATGCTATAAATTTCAACTCATCATTCAATATATTAGAAATACGATCAATTATAATCACTCACTCACTCATGTCATGCACTCAATGCTTAGTTGTGCAAGATGACTAGTAATCATTGATGACTACAACGCACTTGCCATCCAGATGTGACTCTAACTCCCGAGTAAGTTAGGGCTGCAATCTAAAGTGTGACAATGTGTCAGCAACTATGACTATAACAAAAAAGAACAACTACTAGTCTACTACTAGGCCTGAAACGAGCTCAAAACTTTGTGCTTGCTACCTATGTGAACCTCGCTACCAATGTCCACTCTTTTTTTGTCAAAATGAAATTCAAAAGGGCAGTTTAATGAGTCCTCCTCTACAAGACTTCATTTCTTGCATGAATATCATGGACTCATGACAGCTATAAACAACACTCGATGTCATGCAAATACAAATAATGGCATGTAGCTAGGCTGACAAACTGTGCAGAGGTCAATTTATGCATTGCTATAGAGAGGTGTCATTGGGCACACAATATGGAGAAGCAATGGTTTTTAATTAAATTACAAAAACAATTGTGGGCTCAAGAATAGTCTTCAATTTGATATGTGGCATGATTGTGATGTAATCTCTTTATGTCCTTCCAAACATTTGTGGTTTCTCACAAAATTTGTCCTCAATGCCACCAAAATACATATAAAATTTACTTTTATTTACATCCTCTTCCCTTTAAATACTCATCTCATAGTCATAACTAAGGATTATTATGCATGCACATCCTCACCTTATAATATGAATTAGGTGAAGGTGCAGAGACAACCATAAAATATTAAATGTGTCAAGACACAAAGAGTAAGAGACAACTATAAGTAAGTCTTATATTAAATTTGCCATATATGTCTTTAATTAACACTATAAACTGAGATTTTGACACGCTCTATTGTTTTGATATTCTTATCACTCCTTACCAATGTGATTGCAAATCATTCTTTGAAGGTAAAGTCTATAATCTTTGGTCTTCTTCCTCATTATCATGCCTTTTGGTAAGACAATAAAGGGGGTAGTGGCCTGCATCAACATGGAAAATGGTTTCGACATAGAGGTATACGCATTAATTGTTTTCAATAAATAACTTAAATTCCTACCTATGACTATTGATTCACTAAATCATGGACTGGTACGAAACACAACAAATTTTAGAGCCTCGAGCCCTTAATTACTCATACCTAGAACTTTCTCAAATATCAACCATTAATAAACTTCTTTTGGTATTTGGGTTCAATTTAAAAGGAGTATTTTTGAGAGTGAGACATCCAGTGAATTTCAATGATTCAATGGACTTAGTCTTGATTCCACTGCCCCTCCATCCCATACATGTATTCTTTCACGACAAGTGTTGAACAAACAAATTTGATGCCCTGACCCCGATTATGCTAGCTTTGCTAACTTGCTTGGTATGTATGATTTTATTTTTTAAATGTTTTCTAAGTTGTGTATTATTTTTTCGTATGTTCCCAATCCTTATCATTCTTACATCTCTCAAGCTAAGATTGCATGTGGATTCCCCAATATGGTTATGACCTAGTCTAAGTAGTTTTTTTTAATAATGAAGTGTGCTCCAACTTGAAAAAATACAATAGAATAATTGTTATGTTATTGAACTGTAAAATTAATGATGCACATATGAAAATTTAATGTGTTCAAAATAAGTTTTATTGAAAATATATCATTTTTTCATGTAAATATTAAGGGTGCTCAATTGTTAAAAATTGTAAAAAAATTGAAAGAACAAGATTTATTTTTTGCATTTTTTGGGGGAAAGGGTTTAGTTAATTTATACTTGTCAATTGAAGTACAATTATTTATATTGTCCTTCATATTTGAAGGGCTCCAATCATAAATACCCTTCTAATTGAAATTAAGACCCACCCTTGAAATTTTATCACTGCACAACATGGAAAGTTTATAGATATGCTTTAACTATAGCACCATGGACTTCTTATTAAAGTACGACAAGGTAAGCTTGAATGCTAAAGAGGTAGTAAATATGTAGTCATTGTTGCATAAAAAAGAGTAAGTGCAATATGCCTATTTGGTATAAGAGTATAATCAGTAATGGTACTAGACTATGGGTACTCCTTGGAAAATGGAGGAATGGGCTCATGATGGAAGATATGTTGGCCATGCCTCCTAGGGATATTTTATGATATGGAAAGGGTCATATAATGTAAATATATTTACTTTATATGAATAAAATATAAAGTTTTATTGGTTTTCTTTGATGGTAGTATTTATTTGGTTTTCACATTATTAAGAGCATCACATTCCACCCTTTTTTATCTTGTTTTACACCTTTCAATAAAATAAACTACGAGGGTAATTTAATAATAATTTTTTTTGTATATGTTTCATATTAAAAAATGATCATTTATTTATAAATTTTAGATATGCATGGTTATTATGATAGGTGGAAAGCCAGGCTGGCTTAAATAAATGACCATGTGATGTAAATTTCATAATTTCGTTTTGTATGAATTCCTAGTAATGAAACTACCTAGTTTTCTTCTTTGAGATTCCCATGAGACATCAACATTGTTAGAGACACTCTTATGACCAGGTCTAAAATTGTTTTTAAAAACTTCCACACCTTTATTGCAAATACAACAACTTAGTAAATATTGTGGAATCTATACACAAATATCCCAGACCCAATCAAGTCAGATATAGTGCATTTAAATCCCAAAATTTTCGTGGCTCCTTGGAAAATGGAGGAATGGGCTCACGATTGAATCAACTGGCCACAATCGATAGAATAAAGAATGGAACACCGATTAAAAGTGAATATTGCGATGGAGTTTAAAATTTTTGACAGTCTGCTCAATCTCGACCCAACCCATTTATATCTCAAGATTTAACATCTCCACCCTCCCATTGATATATAATTTCTTCTTTGTCGTGTTTATGTATAACCAATAAGGAGTTTAATCCCCTCCCTCCCGAACACATAGGCTTTCATATCTTCTTCTTAAAGTTGTATTTTCTTTTATTTTTTTAACTAATGAGAAAAAAAATAAAAAAGGTAAAAATTTAACGAAATAGATTTAAGAAAATTAGCAAAGAAATCAATTGCTATATGGATGTTTTCACCATAACGTCATGTCTGACGTGTTGTCATGGGCCCTAGTCTATAATGTCATCTCTATTTGGGAAATATTTGGCCTACAAGCAAGAAATGGTCATTTCAAGCTCTATGCGACCAAGAATAATTATCATTGATTGGGCCATATTATCAATTCAAAACATAACGTCTAAGGGTAAGGGGATCATGGGTCATGTGTGATGCCCTATACCACCTCAAAGGACCTATATACTACATAGATAATATCTAGCCAATGAGTAATATATGTCAGTCATTTTGAGGTTTGACACACCAAGTATGGCTTTCAGTCCCTTGGCCATGATTTGATGTGAAAAGGGTTATTGGGCCAAAACATTTTTCCTTAGGGCTCATGAACTATGTGTGGGGACTTAGGCCACCACAAATCCCTATAAAGGGAATATTGGCATGTGAGAAAGATATAGTACCTCTTTTATGAATTTTGGTTAACCATGGATATTTTTTGTAACTTAAGAAATGGCAAGGTCAAAAGACATAGCCTTAGGCCATAACATTTTCATTTGGCCTACAAGCAAAATATGGTCGTAGAAGATTCTACACAGGGCGTAACAGAGAAATAGGAAAATACAACAATGATGGAGAATCATTTTCATTTTTTCTTAGAAATCACGCTACCTGGCATAAAATTATAAAGAAGCCACATGAGTTGATTCAATAGCCAATTCTTTCTATCTTCGTTATTTTGATTCAATTCCAAATTCTCTCCATCTTCAATGATCCTATTGAAGGAAAATGCACTGATTTCTTTAACGAAATGTGGAAGCTGGAAGCTGGGAGGTCATCCAAAGGCTCCATGAGAAAGCATTATCATGAATGGTACATGAATAATAGGCGGTTCGAGAGCCGCTTGCTATAAATCCAAAGCTTTGTAGTGTTGCACGCCCGATACGTTAGTCCTTTTAACAGAGTGGGTTCACTCGATTCATTCTCAGCATCCAACGATCGTATGGATTTGGACCCTTGTCCCCGTAATTTATGTACCCTCATAGATTTTGAGGTATGGCTACTCAGATTAGGTCTCCTGGCTGGGTCTTATCCTAGCTATTCCTAATTAGTCCATCAATGTGAATCCATCTCATAAAACATAGTTGTAAATGCCAATCTATAGTAATACAAAATCCAATCGTGAGATAGCGATCTAAATTTTGGTGACCTAGCATCAGTAGAACCAATAGCATAGGTACATATTATATAGTATTTGAGAGAGAAACATCTAAGACAGAGACAGTAGAGGCATAAACAACGGTAGAGATCCTACTTTACTTTGATCCATCCCGAAAATCCAGGCTTTGAACGGCTTGGCCCGAGAATCAAGACACCCACGTTGCCAACTGGGCACCTTGAGAATTCCTCATGGGAGGAATAATATTAAATCCTCTCATGGTTGAATTGGGGACGGACCAGACGGACCAAATTGATACTCATAACCTCGAATCCATAGATTGATTTAGCAGAAGCCCCTTTGGGAAATGGGTAGTTATACATAGATCTATATTTGAAAAATCCTTCATGTTTTGCTTCGCCTCCCTATGCAACTTCATAGGTTTTAATCTATATTTTAATTTGTATAATGTATAAGTAAATAATATGTGTATATATTTAATTATATTAAATCACATAGCATATGAACTATATATATTTATTTATATTAAATCTTTTAACATATGAACTATAGTAACATATTTATATTAATTATATAATATTATTGTATTTACATATTTTACCATTATTAATGTGAAAGAAGTTTATATATCATAAGGGTGTTTATAAAATATTTACCTATTTTATAAATTCGGTTAAGTATTATATTTACATTTATTAGAAGTATAGTATGGATGGACTATGAATGTATGGATTTTAACATAATTCCCTAAAATGAAGCATATTTTGTTGGGAGAAAGAAAATTGGAACAATTTCAATATTATATTTCCCTTGTGGTTTGAATTTTGTACTTTGGTGGGGTGTTTTAGAATAATCCCACTTGTTATGCATGCTTTAAATGGTAAACATATCCCATATGCTTTAAATGATGACAATGATGAACTAGATGACAATGCCAGTGATGATGTTTTTGATGATGACGATGATGGAAATGATGATGAGCATGATCATCATCGTCATCTTTGTCATTGTCATCATGATTATCACAATAGTCATCATCATCGGCATAATCATCATCCATGTCATCATCATTGCCATTGTCCTTGACATCATCATCATCACGATTATTGACATTTTCATCAGTTATTCATCATTACCTTTGGCATAAGAAATAACATCTACTGAAAATATGTGATTAGTGGAAAAGGGTCATGGAGGACACACACGATTTATGCATGACAAATAACAACTTATTTTTTAAGATTATCAACATCATCATTCTCATTGTATTCATCATCATTGTCATTGTCATCATCACCATCATCATCATTCATTTCATTTCCATCATAATCATCGACAATGTCGTCATTTCCATTATCCTCATCAGCATCATCATCATCATCATAATCGTCACCATCATCATCATTGTCATTGTTCTCCTCATTATCAACAACATTATCATCATCATCATAACCATCCTCAATATCATAATCGTTATCCTCATTTTCATCTTCAACATCTGGGTGTAAAATTGGATGCAAAATTGGATAAAAACATGGATGCAAAAAAAGATGCAAACATGGATGCAACAAAAGTAGGTGCAAAAGTGGGTGCATAATAGGGTGCACCAAAAATGGATGCAAAAGGTGATGCAAAAAATGATGCAATCATGGAAGAAAAACATGATGAAAAAATTGGTGCAAAAGTGAATACAACCATGGATGTAAAATTGGATACAAAATTGGATGCGGAAGTGGATGCAAAAATAGATGCAAAATTAGTCATAACACCCAATACAAAACCCAATGCAAAAGTGGATGCAAAAATGGATGCATAAAGGGATGCAATAACTGATGTAAAATTGGATGAAAAAAAAGATGCAAATGTGGATGCAAAAGTTGAAGCAAAAGTGGGTGTAAAAGTAACCGCAAAAATGGGTGTGAATTGGGACGCGAAAAAAGTGGATGCAATACTAGATGAAAAAAAAGACATAAACATGGATACAAAATGGGATGCAAAAAGGGATGAAAACGTGGGTGAAAAAGTGGACGAAAAAATGGATGCAAAAGTGGATGCAAAAATGGCTGAAACAAAACGAGATGCAAAACTAGACTCAAAACAGGATGTAAACTTTGATGCAAAACTTGGCGCATGAAGGGATGCAAAAAAAGAAGCAGAAGTGGATGTAAAAAAGGATGCAGAAGTGGATGAAAACAAGGGTGTAAAAGTTGAGGCAAACATGGGTGTAAAAGGGGGTGCAAAAAGAGTATATGTACAAACTAGGCACAAAATTAGGTGCAAAACTAGGCTCAAAACCTGTCGCAAAACCTGATGCAAAACATGATGCATAACTAGGTGCAAATTACGCTGTAATTTGCGCCATATTTAAAAAAAAGGACGCAAAAAACACCTAAAATAGCACCAACTCGTGAAATTGTTCCATTTTGTCCAAAAAATGAAGAAAAATACACTGAAAGATGGTCTAAACGCAAAAAAGGATGCAAAAAGAGACGCTAAATCCAGTTTTTGTTGTAGTGTGTGGGTGAGCCTTCCCCACTTACCCTTGCACTGCTAGAATTTGAAGTCATTGGAAACCATTGGAAACACCCTTGGAAAACACATAGATTGAGCAGAGAGAAAGGACTAGTACTCCTGCGCAAGAATTTGTGTCGAGGTAGATCTATAAATAGGGCTGCCAAAAGCAATTAATCTAATGGTCGCAGAATGGTCACATATCTAGGAACTGGATTACAAACAACTCCCATTCAAATGCAGGTTCTATCATAGCCACGGACACTTTTCTAGATACTGAAAGAAAAAGGCTAAGGAAGATGTGGAGAAATCCAAAGAACAATGGGCTCAGGCTTAGAAAACATCCTCTACAAAGAAAAATAATTGGAAAAAAATAAAGAGATGTTGATGGGGTTCGATGCGCCAGCACTAAGACAGTAACAAGAGAAAGGAAATAAAGACCAACCAAGGAAGGATGTTGTAGAAAATCCCTTTGAAATACTCAGGGAAACAGAACACAATCCAGAATTAGTAACTGAGGAGATAGAGCAGCAAACTCTCCCTCCAGCAATTGAGAAATAAATGAAAGAAGTACCTCACCTTAGATCCCCATCAGGGATCTACTCTTCACCTACCTATGTAGAGGTAACAAGTAAAAAACCTCCAGAATCTTTAGGGTCATCACAAGATGAGTCTTTTGAGAGACCCTAAAAAAAAGCAGGGAGAAAATATCGCAAGGAAGCCTTAAAGAAAGAAGCAGAGAGGCAAAAAATGCAGGGCAACCAATCCACTATCGAAATGACCATCGAGAGAAATACCATAACAAGACCTCCTAAGGGAGGTTCATCCCATCCCAATCTCAATAAATAATGCGACTAGTCTCTTGGAATTGCAGAGGACCGGGGAACCCTTTGAAATCTGAAGTAGTCAAAGCTCTTCTGAAAATAGAAACCCTCGAGATACTCATGCTCAACGAGATGAATATTGAAGGGGAAACCTTTCTTCAGATCAACAATTTAAACTGGAATAAAAATGCAGGGAAGGCCATAAGCACCAGAGGCTCCTCAGGGGGCCTAGCAACTTTGTGGTCAGAAGAGGAGTGTCAATTAGAAAGGTCTTTTGGAACCCAACATTGGATCTTCACCAAGCTCCGATATTTTTCAAGTAAGCTCACCTTTTCGCTCTTCAACCTTTATGTTCTTGTTCTTCATTCAAAAAAGAAATATTGTTGGCTAACTCTTGAGTATTTCATAGAAATATATTCCCCCCAGAATATAATTGTTGTCGGAGATCTAAATCCGGTCTTTGATCCAAAAGAAAAGAGGGGAGGAAACAATGGAAAGGATCAAATGTTACCCTTGGTAGAGGACCTTATGCAACAATGGGATATTTTAGATATCAAGCCAAAAAGAGTTCTTTTTACTTGGACAAACAACAGAGTAGGGGTAGATCACATTACTTCCCGTCTGGATCGTTTCGTCGTCCAGAGTACACTCACTACTACATTTTGATCCAAAATCCTACGGAAAAATCCAACGGCGCGTGGATTTCTCTTTTTAAACTTACCAAAAATCACAAGGATACATTTTTTTTTTTGTAAATGTGGCCACAAGCGTCGGTGAAGCGATGGCTATGCTCATAACCGTCGGTTAAGTGACGGCGCGTAGTAAGCGTCGCTTAAGCAATGGAGCAACCGTCGGTTAAGCGACGACGCGTTATTTATCACATGATGAAACAATGTTATTCCTCCAAGCCTTAATCCATTGTAGTGGACTATGGATATGGTTACAAATCTCAATGTCTTCAATCTAACCAAATCTTGATTAGGAAGCTTGATAAGAGTTTTATACTATTCCCTGAAATGTTACTGCCTAAGATATTATTTTTATAGATAGGGAATGATCCATTTAATTTTTACAAATACAATTGATCATAACCAAAATTGAATAGAAAGAACAAAAATAGATATCACATTCATTCATGTATACTTAGCATGATAAATATTTCAATAAATA
>LPNX010250501.1:54804-100846 GCA_001517045.1 Pseudotsuga menziesii
TAAACTAAACTAAATAAAAAACAAACAACAAAGAACAAACACAAATTACAACCCCGTCACAAACAAACCTCGCGACAGCACCAGTGAAAGAAAGAGAGGAGAGGGGTCACAATGGATAGATTGCACACAGGGGACTATTAGACAGTGGATAGATGGCACACAGGGGACTATTAGACAGTGGATAGATGGAACATAAGAGATGGGTCGCAGTGGATAGATGGAAAGAAACCTTTAACCCATTACAGCTGTAGAGGAGGGGCCGAAGAGGAGAGGGTCGAAGAGGATAGGGGCCGTAAGGGACAGATCTCGCAGAGGAGAGGGCGGTAGAGGAGGGCCCGAAGATGAGAGGGCCACATGGGATAGAGCTCGTAGAGCAGAGGGCCATAGAGGTCATGTAGAGGAGGCTTTGTAGAGGCATACGAGGATTTGAAGAGGTCACGCAGAGGAAGGTTTGCAGAGGAAGAGGAGGGTTTACAGAGGTCACACAGAGGAGGGTTTATAGAGGCAGAGGAAGGTTTGCAGAGGTCATGCTAAGGCCGATAGAATGCCCCAAATCGGTGGGTAATCTATGTTTGCTTAAATAACTTTGATTTGGAATTATAAAAAACAAGTTCTCTATTCAAAAGAAATCTTTATTTAGCATGTATTATACTGGTATGGAAAAGGTGAAAAGACTATGTTCATAATATAGTTTAAAATTTGAACTTCTCTTCCCCTGAATTTCCCTCTCACTCTCTATGTGAGATGAGGGTCACTGCTGCTGCATTGCATTGTAGTTGCGTTCTTTCCCACATTTAATCTTCCAGCTTTTGATTTTCTTATATTTTGACAGCCAAAGTATTCAAATAAGCACAAAATAGAAAGTAAGAGCATTGGGATAACTAGACACATTTCCATATCAAGCCCTCTTTTGTCGAAGGAAAGTTCAACCAAACCAGCAGCTGAATTGGTCAAATTGAGTCCAATGAGTGAGTATGCCGCCAGGTCTGGACGATTAATTGATTCTAACCATGAAGGGCATAGCAGCTGGTATGCAGAAAACTGGTTAGAAGGGTTTTGGCAACAGATTTTCTCATGTTAGTACTATATTGGGAGTTTCTTGAGACCTGCTTCACAGGGGCATTATTCGGATTCCAATATTAAAGGCAACTTTCTAAATACGCTAGTGTAGATATGGAGTTTACAAGTGTTGGTGTCCCTGTTAAAATTTTCATTGGATCATCTAACCTCCCCAAATTTCTCTGAATTAGATCATCTAACTTCTTGCTCCTGTTTATTAATCACATAAACATCAAAATCTTTGCCACATGAACATAGAAAGAATATTTTGATGTTTCTTCTTGCTATGCATTGGGAAAGAAAATAATTGCAAGAAAATATATGCATTAGCAAGCCTATGGCTATGATTGGCGAAGACATAGCCAGAAGAATTTGTTGTTTCAAAGAAATAAGTGCATTGGCCACATAAACATGAAAATCCAATGCAGTTCCTTGTATGTGATAATGAATCTCCTTGCCCTGATCAAGAGCTCCTAGGCCATAACATGCCTTGAGAACAAAAGGAAACATAAATTTGTCTGGTTCCCCTGTTTGTATATCCTCTAATCATGGCATTCCATAAGTATACATTTTTTTCATGTGCATTATGAAACGCTTGGCGTGCATCCTCCACATTGTTGCAAATGGCATAACTGTTCACCAATCTGGTGGCTAGAAATGTGTCAAATCCTTTTATGAGATGTAGGTGTGCATTTCCTCGAGATATTTGATGTTAGTACATGGCTTCAATAGGGAAGCGTAAATGTTCGAGTCTAGTGATGAGATTTGTACAGAGTGTGGTTATGATTTCCATTGTGGTTGGGCTTCAAGAGGAGCTACAATAGACATATTGTGATGGAATAGGAAGAGATTAACAACAAAAGGTATATGGTTTGTTTGGCTTTGTGATGGACACAAATTAGTTTTAACTTTTTCAAATTCCAAACATTGGTTTTGATAGACTCAGCTTTGATTTCTCATGATTCATTGGACAATGGACTTTCGAAATGCATACAGAGCATTGATTCATCCAAACACATGTACTATTTAAAATGCCAAAAGTGCCTAATAATAATGTCTGGAATCAAAGTTGATGCAGCCAGGCTCCGAGTCTCTAGTCTGAGAAGCTGAGGGATTCTCTACAATGAATTTAATGTCTGAGAAGGTTGCCCTTGTTTATCACAACCTTGGGAAATGGCCCTTTCATTATTACATGAATCTTGGGTTTGATAAGATGAGATTTAAACTTGTGGCACTTGTTTTAGGACTTTCAGCCTGTGATTACTCCAATTTAAGCTTTGGTAATACTTAACAGATTGACATTTTTGCTATAAAGAAACCCATCAGCATTAGCCTCACAAGTACATTTCCAAGACCAATGACACCAATATGCATTTCATTCATTTGAATAGACTTGTGAGTGTAAGCAAAGTGTCTAGTTATCCCAATGCTCTTACTTCCTATAGTCAAGAGCATTTATAGGGCTCATTAACACACATGCATCTTTGTGAATTTATAGGGCTTGATATGGAAATGGAATGAAAACATAATTATTTTGAGATGGGGTAACATTTTTATTGTTTTGGTCTTTAGATAATGTCAACGATGTATTTTCTATAGATATTTTTGGTGCTATTAAGATGCCAAAAATAAAATGTTTCATTTTTACTTTATTTTTTATTATGATTAGGATTCATGTAATAGACATTCTAAATAAGTTATTTATCACTATATTTGATGGATTGGATGAGAACTGCAAGGAGCTCCATGCCATAGACCATCAATATCTTTTTGAACCTCTTTAGGTATGAATTTTGAAATTTGCTTATTACAGTGGATCACATATTTTGTTTCTATGCAAATTGACATTAATATAGTGTTTGTAGGTAGTATACTCAACCAATGGTTAGAAATATACATTAGTTGCATGCCAAATATTGCATAAAACCCACTAATATGGATATATTTTGTTGGGACAACTCGTGCCTTAATCATCTGGTTTACATGGTTCATTAAAAATTGTTGTTCAACTTTGGAAGAAATGAGTTTGACTGCGACAACATGAATGTGCAATAGTACTTGCAAAATGTTTGCATCTGACCTTTCAAGAAGGTATACATTTATGCTCAAGGTATTTTACTTAGTTTCCATTGATTTTCATTGGAGGGAAAAGAGTATCAAGTCCTTTGATAAAGAGAATGAAATATTTTCTTTCTTTGCAATCTTAAATGTAGAAAGAAGGTACTTGAGCTTGATTAAAGATCAATTTGTGGTTAAGACAATGCAAGGTATATGCATTATTTCCCTTGTTCCCTATGTATTCCATAAAAAATACTTCTCTAAAAATGAATTTTTTTACATTTGAAATATCTTTCATGTCTTTATACCTTGGAGATGTATTACATCAGGAGCATATTCCTTTTGATATCTGAATTTGGAACTCTTTGTATGGCTTTAAGCAACTTTCTAATTGTTTACATATGTCAAATTCCTTGTTCAACATACCTTGTTTGTGACTCATATATGAACTTCACATATTTTGAATGCATCACACCCTAGCTAATGTATTTGCTTAGAAAACTTCGGGCCACTGACATTATAATCAGTGGCAGGAAAATTTACATGTGAACGCCTAATCTTTAATTCTGGAATGATTTTTTCAATATTTGTTATGTGGTCATTAGATTTGAATTTCCTAGAATATGTGGTATTATAGATCGGCCATCCTTACTTTCCTATACAACATTTAACTGACATGGCTAGGATATTTTGTACAAAATTGAATTAAACAAAGACTATGAACAAGAATGGCATTTTTTACTTTACACATGCATAAGCTGAAAGGTTTGAGATCTGGTTATTATGTTAGCAGTACAAAACTTTCCAATCTGTGTCTTTCAGTATAAGGTCGGGTGAATTTCAGTGCTGCATAGTGATTGGACCACGTAAGATGGGTACTAATACTGCATCAATAATTGAATCTTCCAATAACGTAAAATAATGCATAGGGCTAATGTTATCTTGGGACAGGTCATAAATCTTCACAAACTTGTTGGTCACCGCCATGAGTTGAACCTGAGAACCAGGAAGCCAGGCTATTTGTCGAATGTAAGCACCTTGCAAAGCAAGCTCAATTGCAAGACGGTCTGTTATTTCATCTCGAGAATTGACAGTGAGAACTTGGCATTCCTCATACCTAGCTACAACCAAATAGTTCTCATTTGCAGAGTTGAAAACAAGATGAACTAGTTCAAATCGAACTGAATTCCTAGAAAGAGGCTTCACATTAGACTTGTCTGCTATCACAGGTGCAACAGCTGGCTGTCCAATAAGTTGCCTCACATCTAAGATTGTTACTTTGTCACCTTCTCCTGCTGCAAGCCTGCCTCTGTTATTTATAGTAAGAAGAGATTTGACGATAGAGCCACTTGAAAGATGGGATTTAAGTTCCCTTGCATTATAATATTCTGTTTTAATCTTCATGTCCAGAGATCCACTTTTATATGCCTTCCTTAATTGCAAAAGATCTAAATTGTAGGATAAAACCTTGTCATCACCCAAAACTATCCTCTCATCCTTTGACAATTAGCACCATCAGTCTTGAAATTAGCAAAGACCAGCAAACCAATTGTGTGCTGTTAAGTTCCACTGGAGTACAACTTACATTGCTGAGGGTAGAAAAAATATTCTCTTCCATTTTGATTTTTTCAAATGCATTTGAATAATGAAAAGCCATGAGAAGAACTTCCAAATGAAATAGGGATGGAAGACTTGCACAAACTTCTTGGATATTTTGACCGTGTGGATGTCCTTATAATAAGAATGCGAGCAACAAGAACAAGAGCATCATCAGTATAAGCAAACCTCCCATCCTCTACCTTCAGAACTTGATTTACTAGGTGTTCTTCAAGTTCGATGGATAAGGCACGCCTCATAACAAGTTCATGTAACAGGTTAAAGCATGCTTTGTGAAAATCTTCAAGGAAGTGTTTTTCATAGGACATATCTGAAACACCATCCCCCTCCATTCTTTCATCAACTTAAAGCTGTGGCTGTAGCATTCGTAAAAGAGCACTGACATGTACAACTTGAAATACCAGAAGCTGGATTCTTTAATTCCAATTCCCTTAATATAGTTGATGCTTCCTGTATCTTTCCTTCATGGTAAAGCCTTTTGATGAAATCAACAAACGAGATATCAAGCTCTGGCCCAACAAACAAATGATCAGTTCCCACAGAATTCAATCTTCTAAAATATTCAGAGTATAATCTACTGTCAGTATTGATGCCAAGAAGTAAATCCCTCTCAAGCAGTTCTTCTACAAGTTTACTTGCTTCTTCCATCCTGCATTTACTGCAAAGCCCATTAATAAGGTTGGTGTAGCAAAAGAGATTTGCTGCAATTCCTCTCCTTTCCAGAAGTATAGCAAGCAGATGAAGTTGCTTGCTGAAAGGCTGCTTACTGTTATATCTCAAAGCATTGGTCTTTCATCTTCCTATATCCAGGATATAATTGGAGAACCCTATCAGAATATTACCATCAGTTATTATCCACCATGCCCTCAACCAGAGCTTACTCTGGGTTTGCAAGCACATTCTGACATGGGTGCAATTACACTTCTGATACAAGATGAAGTTGGAGGTCTTCAAGTTCTTAGAGATGGGCAATGGATAACTGTTGAGACTTTGCCTGATGCTATTGTTGTGAATTTGGGTGATCAAAATCAGGTAATTTGTATGGATATCATTCACCTAATTTGTATGTATATCATTCACCTAAGATTGCTCCCATTTCATAGAAAATCAGTACCAGGCACTAATGCTATAGGTAAACTATACCCCGGAAGGGAAGCAATGCCTGAGAGATTGAGATGCTTTTGGGACTTGATTTCATTTTGTTTGTAACTTTATATAAATTTGACATTTGTCAAGGATCCAAATTTTGCAAGCTACTTTTGATGTGATATTTTCCTTTTCCATTCACCTGTGCTTAGGTTGGGCCACACTTCTGAAGTCTCTGTTTTGGGATATGAACTACATTACAGTCTTGCTCCTTCTAATTCCACTTTCCAACTGAGTCCCTGTCTTGGTCTAAATTTGTTCACTATTTTCTCAAAAAACCTCTCGCATCTTTATTCTTATGCTTTGGCTTCATAATTGTGCCCGTTAGGATACAGGTTTCATGGTTAAACACCTATGTCAAGATGCTCTAGTTTAAAACTAAGAATTGAGGGAATAATGGTTCTCTCTGCTCTCTTTCCATTTGACATTTTCCTTCTGAATCAACATGAATGAGGATGCTTCCCTTTGAATGAGTATAGCAGGGTGCCTCCCTTCAAGCAACTCCTTGTTGCTTCATCTCAGATCTGGAATTATTATAGGAAGGTTTGAAAAATGAGGACTCAGCACTGTCTTTGTCAATATTGTCTTTAAGGGTGGTTCTACATTGCCATGTGCTTCATCTCAGATCTGGAATTGTTATAGGAAGGTTTGAAAAACAAGGACTCAGGACTGTCTTTGTCAATATTGTCTTTTAGGGTGGTTCTACATTGCCATGTATGTAGACCATATTAATCAGGCACGCACCAGAAAGAAGTAACCACAGCCATTGAAATGCAGAACATTTTTCAGAAAAGAAGATTAGGTTTATAATAATCAATAGAGTTCTAAGATTTCTTGTCTTGGGTCTAACTAGTTTAGAAAATTTAAATGATGGATTGAATTGCATACATGCATACCATTGTCTTCGTATAGAAGCTCTAGCAGCAGAAGAAAGCGCCAACTTCAAAGTAACAATAAATTTATGTGCTTAAAATTGATTAACTGCATAAAAATCCTTTCTTAATATACAGTTCCTTATTGAGAATCACATGGGTAAAGGAGCTACTATAGCACAGAACAGAAAATATTTTTTAAAATAAGTACTGGACCATTCATTGCCTTCTAAATTTCTAATCCAGCAGTGATCACCACCGGCACTGTAAAGGTTCTCCTTTGCATCATGGTCTTGTTGAATTTCTTATTTTATGAATTGAAACCTATTTCATAAATTTGTAAAACGTTTAAAATGCTGTATTAGATGAAAACAAGGATGTGATACCCTGAGATAAATATACGCCAAGCTCTAGGCTCTACACTTGTCTTCCTTCTTATTCTATGCTGCTGCTTTGATATTTCTTGAGATTTCTGTGGCATAAATTTTGGATACTCCAGTAGTTGTAAGTGGATCATAACTATGTGTGGATTTTCTTTTGTGAAAGTTGTGATTGATCAGGTTGGAAAATTTGCATAGTTAAAAACAATTATGGGTGTAGACATAGTGATTTGCCAAAAAGTGTGGGTGAATATAGTAATTTGGTAATTTACCAAAACATGGGGGGCTTGCCCATGGCCATTTACGACCTCAGGTTGATAATTCTGATTAACTGAAGGGCACTATTTTTGAGATATTTATGGCTTTGGTGATACATTAACCGGGATGCTCCTGAAGAAGAAATGAAAGATATTTTTCACTCTGGAGATCATTTGAGGTGATGAGTTTGTAAGATGCATCCCAGCTTCTGCTAATAACTGTGGAGCAACCGGCATGTTTTTTTTTGAAATATATTTGTGGACTTTCAAAATTGATATATAATTTCATTGTACTATGAGAGATGCACTGTTTCTTTCTAAATACACATGGATATCGAGGAGAGCTTGTGATATACAATTTCATTGTACTATGAGAGATGCTTTTGTTTTTAAACTAGGGGAGAGCTTGTCATCTGAAGATGATCTTGTAAGGTAGCACTGAACAAGTTAATAGACATTGCTTAGAGACTTGTAATAACTAATAAGTAAGGTTGGATGCATGACCCACTTGGAGGCATGTTTTCATACCTACAAGAATGGTGGCACAATTTTGTCATGTGATGTTATGGTTTTACTGCCATGATTGCAAGGGCTTGATTCAAGGTGATAAGATAATTGTATTTTGAAACTAAGAAGACAAGTTAACAAGTTAACACACTCATATAGCATCTCTAAACTATCGAAATCCCATCTATTGATGATCATATTAGATATATTCATCAAACCTTAGATGCACATAGATTTGCGGATGGTGCAAAATATGAGCTGATGTTCTTATATATATCCGTATTTTCTAAACTTCATTGGTTTTACATTTCTAGGCACCAAATTATCACTTTAGAGGTTGCCCTGGAAATTGAGAGCACTTTTGAACTATTATTTGTAGATGTACCCAGGTCAATATCTTTAAAATTGGAACAGTAGTACCTGTTATAAATTCCATGCTGACTTGGAAACATCTCTGGCAACAGCATGTCCTTGTAGCTTTCAACTGCATTGTCGTCTTATCTGGGTGCTGGAAGGTAAACCTTAAGAAAAACCCAGCATAGGATATAGTTCAGTGATTTATACTGTTGAAATTAAAATTTTATTGATGTTCGTGGGTGACCAAGCTTCCAATGTGATGGGAATATGTATTATTAACATTATATGCGATGCAACTGGTCGGGGTTGCGTAAAGCATGATGGAAAGGTATAACATTGATCCATCAAGATCGAACTTAAATGAAAATATATCAGTATCACAAAATGATAAAATGGTTACATGCTTCCATGGTTTACTAAAAAATCCAATTCTACATGGGGCCTAGTTGAGTGGGCAGGCTCTTTACAGAAGTCCTCACCTGCTGCCAATTGCAAATTCCAATGCAGAAACAATATATCTGTACCAGCACCAAGGTAGGAGACCCATAATGTCTGTCATCTACAACTGTAAATTCACGCAAAATCTGTTGGAGGGTATCAAGGGCAATAGACATTGAGGATGTGTGCTCTGTCAGATTCTCAAAGGGAATTGTCTTTCACATATAGAAATAGTAGTGTGTTCTTCTGCTGAAACAAAAGTGTGTTAAAGTTGAGGAAATCAATTCTTGTTTGGTCTGTTAGGCTTGTTGAAATTGTTTCCCATTTTCTCACAAAAGGCTCAATTGTAACCTGAGCCCTTGGTAAGTTCATTCCAAGTGAATCGAGGTAGAGCTGAGTGTCCTGAATCCTGATTGGTGGTATGTGGAGCTGTCAGCCCATCATCTGGGCATATATTGGCATTGTGTTAATATTTCTACATTCTATAGAGGAATTGTTGGGTTTTAAATTTTTCTTGCTTGCCAACTGGTCCCAGATGCTTGCAAAATCTGTGAATGATTACTTGCTGTCTGCTTTATTTTTTTTGATCGTTGCTAAAAAATGATGCTAACTTTGGTTAATTGGAGTTCTGCAGGATAGCATTGCTTCAACAACATCTGAGAAAGTCCAAGCTTCTGAGAACACATTAAACGAGCAAGCAGCAATAACTGAAAATAGGGAAAATAGAGATCCAGATGTGGAGGCTGTAGCTGAGCAGATGGGTTCATTAACTATTACCACAGAGGTTTCTGTTTCTGCCTCTTCAGAACAGACAAATCCTGAGAGAATGGATCTGGATAAACGTATTCGAGCATTGAAGAAAAAGGTACATACATTTGTAGAAGTGACCTTTATAGTGATCTTATAAAGGTGATTACGAGGATTCTGTTTGTGGCATTGTGCTTCTAATAACCTCTCAGATGTAATGTGTATATGGATTCTTGGTAACATTATTATGTAAAATTTCACACAGGTGTAATCAGGCACAAGTTGTTTGTGGCAAGCTAGCTACACTGTGGAAGCTACCAGAAAATTATAATTATCTTTTGTATTCACATACAGGGAATACTGAATCGTTTCTAATGTCTATGAATGTGTGGAAAGATGATTTGTTCATGCACTAAAACTAAGCTTATTTTGTGAATAGATTCGTCTGACAGAGTCACAACAAGCATCTATGGCTGGTGAAGGAACACTGAATCCTGAGCAAAGAGAAAAGATGGCTAAATTGGATACGTGGAGAAATGAATTGAAGGACCTCGAGGAGAAAAGAATGGTGTTGAGGTCTTAAGAATTGGATTTGTCAACAATGTACATTATTTTTGATACTTGTTACCTGTTTGATTATTCCTATTGGCATAAGTTTATGGCATTCACTTGTTTGGATTTGGTTTTCATCACTTGAGTACAGCTAAATTATGTAATACTTTGTTCTGTTACAATTTCTATTGGATTTAATAACTTAGGTACAACTAAATTATGTAATACTCTATTCCTTTACAAGTTTCTTTCTCAACCTATATGGAATTTGAGGACTCCATCATTACTCTTCTCTTTAGCATTTGTTTGCTTTTGAGTCCTACATTAGGACATGAAATGTGGTCAAAGTGCAACGTCATCTACTGTTGATATTTTAAGGACAAGAAGGATGACATTGCTGTGCAAAATATTGACTCTGAACCAACTGAGAGTGAGATGCTTGTCCAATATAAAACTAGGAAGCAACATGTGCCATTACAAAGACCAACCTTGACATAAATCGTAACATATGGAAATGGTATGCTTACCACAGGGTAATCAGGAACAATGAACTAATTAGACAAGACAATTTATGAAGCTAAATCAGATAATCAGAAATAATTACATATAGGAGCACACATGATTGACACAAATATTTGGGCAAAAATATAGTACTGGAATTTCATTTAACTAAGAAGTTTGTGCAATAATGATGCGAACATTATGAAGCTTTGCAACATAGCTATCCGTCTATCAACCGACTATGACTAACACCATGAATTGATGAAGCCCATTGCAATTTTAAATCTAGGTATAAACAATATAGTTTGAGGAAATACGAAGTGTTTCACATGTGGCCTATTTGTATGAAGATCTGGTATGATCATTGAAATTCCACTTGAAACCATAAGCTGAGTAGTCTATCCACCCCACTGTAGTATTCCACGCCATTAGATGCACTTGACTTCGTGTTGCACTTGCACCTAAGTAATTTGCACAGCTGAACTTGTCACACTAATGGACTCTAAAGTTACCCCTACCATGTGCACTGTGTCCATGGCACAACTTGACTTGACACTCTAATGGACTCTAAAGCTACCACCATAATGTGCATGCCCATACTCAGACAAGTATTCTAGGTTAAACTTCCTCTAGTGTGACTGCTTTCATCATGGACTTTATTGATCTTTGTCTCTTTCCTGGTTCAGTGGTGCCAGAAAGTTTACTCAGAAAATGAGCACTATATAGGTGTATGGTAGAACATAATTGCATTATAAACAACGTATCTGCAATATTGGTGAAAATCTATGCCCAAGGTATCAAAAATTTGCGTAGAAACTGAGCACAATATATAGAAAATTGTATTATGAAAAATCTCTGGTGGAAATCTGTGCCCATATGCTTGAATATTGGTTAGAAAATGAGTACAATTTCTATTCCCTAACCTACAGATAATATGCTTAGAATATGAACACAAAATCTGTGCCATTGATGCTACATGAAGGTCTAAAAATTTGCTGCAAGATGTGCAAAAAATGGGTAAGATTGGAGATTTCTTGGTTTACATAGGCATGCGGGTGAGTGGACCTGGTTACAGCTTGTCATGTTTGCATTGATTGTCAAGTTTCACAAGTTTTGACTTAAGTCTGATGTAGCAAGCCAATGCTGCCTTGTTCTTGTTAGATTTGACCTAGTTTTGGATTCGGGTTGAGTTAAACTGGCAATTTTGGGTATAATAGAGTAGGGCTTGCTTTGCTTTACTCTTCTTCTTTGTCATTTTATTTGTTTAACCTGCAATTAACAAGTTCTTGAATTGTATGAATACCAGCCTCCAGGGCATTTAGGAGTAGATATTACTTTTGTAAGGCTTTATCATGTGCTGTAGCGTTTTATCTGAACGAGGCATATGCTACTAGGGGAAGATTTTGATTAGATACAAAGTTATAGCTTGCATGGCAGCATGTTAGATTCAAACACTTTAATTTGTGATCACTTGATGTGTGAAATCTTGCTGTTTGTTTTCAATCACTTTGTTTAGAATTTTTAAGAAAATGAGCTTCATTGGCTGTGTTCCCATTGTCTTAATTTGTGCTTTGCACCATTTGTAGAGCATCCTTCCATGCTAGGGAAAATTCCCCCTCTATAATTGGTTGGGTCTTTTCATATGATAAGGGTTTAAAAAGGAGACTATGCAGCCACAATATTTCTTGGTAGAAGGCACATGAAATATGTAAAGGGATTTTCATTATAGTTATTCATCTTTTCTTCAGGGTCATTGTAGACGAGCACCAACCGCTGCATATAGATATATCAAGTGTAAGTTATTGAATTTGAATGTAGACATCTTGTATTCAAGGAAGCCATAGTATGGTAATGTAGATGATTGGGTTTTCCTGATCCCCAAATGTAGACCATCAAGTTGGGAAGTGTTCATTTTACTTGCTCAAGTTTTCTTATTAGCCATCATGGTAGATTAGCACCAACCATTGCCTTGACATGATAGTGATAATTTATTGACTCTGAATCTAAACATTGTGTAGTTTGAGAAGCTAGAGTATGATAATGATTGGAGTGCAGGACAATAACACTTTGATATTGAGGAGCCAAAATGAGTGATGCAATCATGCTTGACATGAAAAAATGTGGTAAGCAGAAGCCTATCATATCAAGAACTAAGTTCAGCGTTTCAGTTATACATCATTAAAATTCAATATTGATGGAACACATATTAGGAATTGGCTTTGTCGTAGAGGCAAGAGCAGCAGAATCTGGCATTTGTATTTAAAAAAAAAACACTTATAGCCGTCGGTTAAGCGACGAACTGTAGGTGATTTTTTTTAAAAAAAATTCATAGCCGTCGATTAAGCGACGGCCTTACATTTAACCGACGGTAATTAAGAGACGCTTAACCGACGCTTACGTTTTCATTATCGTCGTTTAAGCGACGCCAGTTTAAAGTTTAAATGATAAATAATAAGAATTAGATGTTGGATAACCGACGATTTACATTTAACTGACGGTAATTAACCGATGCTTAACCGACGCTTACGTTTCCATTATCGTTGTTTAAACGATGCCTGTTTAAAGTTTAAATGATAAATAATATGCATTAGATGTCGGATAACCGACGATTTACATTTAACCGACGGTAAAATTGGCTGTCGCTTAACCGACGGATTGGATAGATGTCGGATAACCGATGAAAATCCACCGACGCTTAAAAAAAATCATAGTGTCATACATGCGACAGGGAAGTGTCGAAAATCCGACAATACGACCGTTGGATTGTTGGTCGAAATGTAGTAGTGACTCTTGGGAAAATGGGTGATATCCTCCAAAAATATCCCCAAGTTGACTTCATATCATAAAGCCATCCTGCTTAGTTGGAAGAGGAAGACAATATGGGTCCCATACCCTTTTGATTCAGTCCACTTTAGATTTAAAAAGAAGGGTTCATGGAGAATGTTATTTTAGCTTGGTCCACTTCAGTGATATGGTCTCCTTCTTTTGTGTGGGAGAAGAATCTAAAGGCCAGGAAGATAACATTGAAAGATTGGGTCAGAAATCCCAACAACACCCCGACCAGTCATAGGAAGGAGACTATTAAGCTATTAGAGAATCTTCAAATAGATCTTGAGTGTAAGGAAATTACTCATACAGAACTAGAAAAGGAGCAGGAATCCCAAGCTAAGTCTTATCTCTCTTTTTGGTAAGAAGAAGAGTTTTTGAGGATAAAGTCTCGAAGTTTGTGGTTAAAGGAAGGAGACCGTAATACCTCCTACTTCCATAAACAATGCAGAGCCAGATTATCCAAATATCACATTTCTGAAATAATCTCTTCATACAAGAATATTCACAAAGGCCATGAACAAATAAATCTAGTAGCTGAAACTCATTATCAGAACTTGTATAAATAAAATGGAGAAGGCACTGAGGAAGTCACCTATGAATTCATTTCCCATATCCCTCTTCTAGTCACTAGGGAAGAAAATACAACTGTCACAAAGCAAATTACTGAGGAATAAATCTGCAGTGTAATTTGGTCCATGGAATCGAACAAGGCCACTGGGATGGATGGCTTCTCAATCCATTTTTATAGGAAGTTTTGGGAAATCATCAAGACCTATTTTCTGAGAATCGTAAGATATTTTCAACAGAAATCCAAAGTGGGAGGCAGTATAAACTACACTTTCCTTGCCCTGATACCCAAAGAAGTGAATCTAGGCTCTTTTGAAAGATTTAGGCCAATCTTAGTATGTAACGCCTCCTACAAAATTCTGTACAAATTGTTGAAAAACAGAATTAAACCCCTTCTTAGGAAACTCATATCATCCAGCCAGGGAGGTTTTGTCAAAGGGAGACACATCATTGACAATGTGATCCAAGTGCAAGAATCCATCCACTCTAGTTACAATCGGAAGGGGAAAGGAATGATTATAAAGCTTGACATGAAAAATGCATTCAATTGGGTAAAGCACTCTTTTATTTATAAATTTCTTCTCTCCTTCGGTTTTAGCACAAATTTTGTTAATATAATCAAAGCTTACATAGAAAAAATGTGGATAGCTCCACTTGTAAATTGATGACCGACCAGTTATTTTGAAGCCTCGAGGGGAATACGGAAAGGTTGTTCCCTCTCTCCTTTTCTCTACATTCTGGTGGATGATTCATTGAGCAAAAATATAACATCAGTAAAGAATCTTGCGAAAACTCTCAGTATACGGATAATGAAAGACATTGAGCCTATAAATCACACACGATTTGTAAATGATCCATTGCTTTTGGGGGGAGCCTCCATTAAGATAGCCAAGGTCTTCAGTGGAATTCTCCAAGATTTTTGCAACATATCAGAAGCCCTTATCAACAAAAGGAAGAGCATTGTGTATGGTTGGAATGCAGATAAGAAATATATCTAAATAATTGCACACAATTTGGGCTTTACGGGCTTTTAAAAATGGGAAAAATTCAAGTGTGTAGGACTCCCCTTAACTTTGGGCGCTAATAAATATTCACTGTGGGATGAAGTGTTGAGAAAATTGAAATCCAAAATTAGAGCCTGGGTTGGCCAATGGCTAACCAAAGTTGTTAAACTCATGTTAGTAAAATAGGTCCTCTCCTCTTTGCTAATATACGAAGCTTCTTCCTCTTAGCTCAGAAATGGATCATGGAACAGGTCTCCAAGATAATCCGAGATTTTCTATGGCAAGATAGAAAAGGAAGCCAACTAAAATTTCATCTAGTAAAGTGAGATACAGTCAAAAGACCGCTGACAGAAGGAGGATTGCAGATTCGTGATCGGTGGCTCACGAACATGGAAATGGGAGGTAAAATCCTCTGGAAATTATACTCAAACAACAGGCACTCTGTCAGTATAATTCTAAAGAAAAAGTGTTTGAAAGGAGAATAACTGCATAACCTTCATGCAGTCGAAACTCCCAAAGGAACCATCACATGGAATCTATGCAGGAGGGTGGATCGATCTCTTCCAGAAAAACCTATACCATATCCCTGGTAATGGGAAAAGAACTTTGATGTGGAAGGATAACATCATGGGACAGGATTCTCTCGACAACGTGGAGGAGATAAAAGGGCCCATGAGTGGTTAAAAATGCAGGGATATAGCACGCTGGAATCAATATCGTTGTGGGATGAAGATAGAAGTTGTAAAGCACGGGCCATTCCACGCTTACCATAGCAGCTGGAAAAACAAAAAAAACTCCTTCTCATAGCACTCAGAATCTTGCGCCGGTTCACTTGCATTTGAAGGATCGCTGGGGCTGGGGGAAAATGGGTTGTTACAAGACAGTTGTTACAGAGAAAACTTCCTATGGCTTGGGGTATACCACAACAGATAGAGAAATCGCAGAAATCAATCCCTTCCCCATATGCAAGATAAATACAACATCTAACACTAAAGGATCTTGAAACATACCTTATTCCGGACGATTGTAGTAGATCCTCGTTGAGATTTTTCCAATCCTGCTTGCGTTAGCAATTTACTCTCAACAATAGTAAACAAGGAAAGCATGCTATATAATATAGTGTTAGGGCTACACTAGAATATAAATCAATGATACATAAGCAATTAAACACATCCATGGAATCAATATTAATTTAAATACACATCATTGGACAAGAAAAGATATTTCTATTAAGTAAATCAGATATTACATAAGTGACAACCTCTGTCGGCATGTCTGCAAACCGGAGAAACTGAGTCCTCAACCTGGGTCTCCACCACCTCAATCCTCCATCTCTAAGTAGAAATCTCACAAGCAAAGGAAAACTTAGGAAGAACACAAAGTGCTCCAAGGGACAAAGGGATGCAAACTCAAGTATAAGCAAGCTATGACAAAATGGACTATAGTTTTCTTGCTCTTCAATTCCTCCTCTTAAATGTATCCAAAGGGTTCCTTATATAGTGCTTCAATGGGGTAATGGAAGGTCAAATCCGAGTGATCTCGAAGCATATGGAAGGCCAAGAGACAAGTGATTTGGATCCACATCAAGGAAAACTCCAAAAACATTTGGCCTTTTGCACACATCCTGATGTACACGGGTTTAAGGGTAATATATGCATATATACGCGAGAAAGGGATTAAAATTCACGTATAGAAAATAATGAGTGTTTTTAGGGATGATCTTGGAAACATCAAAGGTACAAAAATAGTCCATGGGGTCCAAAGAGTTTGTAGAGGGACAGGGAAATCCATAAAAGTGTGATCAACCATGTGTGTTAAAATCAACTGTAATAGATGCCCCCTAATGTGTGAGGTCAGAGGGGTAACATGATGGCCAAAATACATTATAAATCCATCCCAGAAGTGGAGTGATGAAGAACCAGGTGGAAGAACCAGCCATCCAATAGTATAATACAATAATCAAACTCTGTACATGACTACAAATACATATAGCAGTCCCGGATATATAAGAGTACAATGGCCATGAATAGGCATGATATACAAACTGTGACATGTGTGGTCATCACTACGTACAATATACAATAGATCAAAATCTCCATGATGAAGATATACAAAGGACCAAGATCTCCATGAAAGCTGAAGATATACCATGGATCAAGATCTCCATAATGGCTAAAGATATCTGACATACACTGGAATCAAGTGACGAGAGCTGAAATCTCATGAACACTGGCACAATCAAGGAGGTAGCATATATGAAATGCCACCAATCTGGAAAGTCTTCTACACAAATCGCTACGAGTACGTGTCCTACTATGTGAATAGAGGTGTCGAGGTCGATAATAGTAGTTCATCGTCTAATTACCAGTCATTGATGTATACCATTAACAGACGCGAGATCACCCACCGATAATGAAAATGGGAATCAAGTTACTAGAGTGCAATCTTACAAGTGCGAATAAATGTGTTGAGGTCGAACACTTGGAAGAATCCATTGATTAGGGGAAATTGATGTATTCCCAGAACTGTCGATGGCGAGAGAACCTACCACTGATGACTGTAAGTCTCAAGGAACTCAAATGACTCTAGACTCCTATCCCAGGATAAATGATTTGAAGTCGATGGGTTGGAATCCCCTGGAAAGAGGGCATTAAATCATCCCCCATAAACCAACATGAGGTACTCAACAATGTTGTATAATGTGGAAGGACTCGAACAAGATGTGCACGAACCAGTAATAGTACCGAGAATGGCCAACATGCAAAGTCAATACAACTGAGGAATGGCCGACTTAGGCTTCAACTTCCTTCGAACAAGAGCATAAAGGTGAATGGTGACTGAATGTAGGCAACATTGATTTGATATACAAAACTGGGACATCTCTATGACACATGAGGCATCCACAGAGGCTCCATAGGGATTGGAAGCTTAACCATTTAGTGGAGATAAAATCAGAGATATGAGTACAGCTCCTAAAGTCAAACTACTAACCCAACCAACGAATGTGATATATAGTGCTCTGTGCGAAGGCGACATGACTTGACTGCTGCCAAAGATAACATCTTTTCCTGTCCAGCTTTTTGGATTTTTGATTTTTTTGGACTTTTTCAGATATTTTGAAAAGCTTGAAAAAGAATAAAAGTGCTTTATAGTTACAAATATAGGAGGAGACGAGTGTCAAAGGGAAAACAAAATAGTTCCAAGCAGTGGAACATACCTATGCTCAATGCAAGGAAACATGTGTAGGATAACGACACTCGGGGGGGAACTCCCCTCCCGGTAAAAAAAGGGGAATCAAGCTGCAAAATATATATAAAATGATTCTAATGGGCTAGACATGAGACAAGCTCAAGCTATATGGCTGATAATGAAAGTCAGGGAAGTCAGCATAAGGCTCAATAAGGCAAACAAAACTCATGATAATGCAATTACAACTTGACATATACAAGGGAGTCACGGGAAAAATGCCAGCATAAAGGTCATGAGGAGTATGAAGCTCTTGCTCAAAGTCATGGCGGTACTATACAAAGGACTCCCACACCCTAAAGGAGAAATGTCGGCATGGGCACCAAATGAAAAACATGATCTAACTAGGGTACCCATGTATGGTAAAGCTCTACCATTCACAACATGTCACTTCTAAAAGCAGCAAGAAGGTTCTGTGACAAGATGGAATGGGTTCATACCTAAGGTTAAAATGAAACGGTCATAAGGTTATGCAAAATGGAAACAGATGTGAAGCCTTACCTATATGCTAGTTTAGACAAAATACCTGCAGTAGGCACAAACGGATAAAAGCCACAGTCAAACTGCACACAAAATGGACTCCTACATCATAAAATTAGTTCGAACAGCCCAAAATGGTCAAAAACTATAGAAAGTGGGTAAAAATTTCAAAATTTTTCTATAAATAGTAAAAAATTAAAAAAATTTCTTATCATTTGAAATTTTTACCCAACATAGTGTATTTGAGCTCAGAACTTTAGAAGAAAATTCTGGGAGCATTGTCCAGCGAAATCTCTCCCTGTTCGATCTAGGTAGATTCTCATGCCATCATTTTCAAATTTCATGCAAATTTTTTGAATTTTCATGGTCCATTTTATTTTTTAAGCCATCCATACTCGTGCGTTTCAGACCACGTGGAAATCGATCTTTTTTCCGTGTATAGGGCTCGCCATACATGGAAAAAGCACTGAAACCCACGTACATATGTGATGGTTTTGAGAACAATTGTGTATATGGCCATAAACAAGGTTTTCAAAGGCAAAAATTGATCAAAACTTTGGTTTTTTGTGGAGGATGGTGTTAGAGTGCAGGGAAAGAGAGCATGGTGATGTGGAGGAGGCTGCGCAAGGTGATCTTATGGCCCAACAAGCATTACAGGAATGTGTTTTATACAAGTTTTGGTGTCTTGGTAGCCTGAGGTCCAAACCAAGACTACTCCAGCTGCTGGTGGACTACTGGGATCCAGAATCTGAGAGATTTCATATTGACGGGATGTCGCTCAACATTGAGGTTGAGGACATATACTTTATCACTGGTTTGTCCCGATGAGGAGAGATGGTGAACCTCCGATATCAAGGGCTAGAAGGCAGGTTGACTATTGATGAGTACATAGCTGTGTACTACTTTTTGAAGACGAAAAAGGTTGGGAGTCAAATCCCGACAAAATCTATCCAGATTCTGGGGCTGAAGGCCATACTTTTGGAATTAGGAAGGATTGCTTGGTTAGCTTCACTCCACCAGGCCTCGCGGCCAATGATGTTCTATGCGGTAGAGTGTATGCGACCCACAATTTATGACTGGAGTACGACACTGTTGAGCAACATGAAACACCAACTCAGTGACTACAAGATGGACAGGGTGTGGAACTTTGGGTTCAGCAGTATACTGAGCATGTTCTTCTTTGAGAGGGTACCAGGGCTAAGCCCTAGGGTGGAAATTGCTCCACATGGAGTTCGGGATCCATCCCAGCGATGCTAGGAAAATGTCATGCGCAGACTGGGTGGAGGTAGGGTGGCTAACCCCTACCCAACAAACTTCTTTCCATGGTGGTAGAGACAGATTGTTGCCATAGACGAATACCCCTATGCAGGGATAGAATTCCATGAAAATCCGGATATGCCACTACCACCAAGAGCAGCTTATGGCAACATAGGTAAAGAATCCCAAACCCACTTTTTAAGTTTTGAATTATTTAATTTTTTTGTGTTTTTTGATATATTGAATCAAAAGACACATTTTTGGTGTGACGAAACATAGTGACAATATGTCATCTATATGCAAATGTAGGACCATGGCGGCCATAAGGATTCCCTCATCATCAACAAAGGGGAAGAGGAGATGCTATCATGGGTGCGGATGTGGAGCGGACACTCCAGAACATCCACACGAACTTTGTTTGCTTGACACACAGGGTACCCATGGTGCAAGTCGAGGAATTCCCTGAGGCCATGCAGCGTTAGGTGGTTGGTGTACCACGAGCATGGGTTTGACTCTTTCGACGGCTAGCTAGAGCCGTAGTGCTATATCATGATCAAAACCCCCCTCCTCCTAGGCTTAGATACCTGAGTGTATTCATTTTTGTATGACCGTGTATTATATGTTGGTGGCTTGAAAGCCCCAATTTTGTATATGACACTTATGTATGATGACATCACTTTTTGGATATTAATGAAAAAACTTTTATGATGATCAATTTTATTTATATTTACATGTGTGTAAAATGTATGTTTGTGATATGCTTATGTCTATGAAGTAAATGCCAATCTAACACATAGTTAGCATATGAGTCAGCAACTTGATTAAAAAATCTTGGAACATGAATGTATGTTATATTCTCAAATTGTCATTCTAGCAATCTCACACGTAAGAATATTCGTAATAATGTCAGATCCCTAATATGATACAAGCCATCAAGCTGTGAAGCCACTAACTGTGAATCAAGACGTACCTCAAGAGAATGAACACCATGTGAAATGACATCACACAATAACTCAATAACAACACTATATTCAGCAACATTGTTCGAAGAAGGCCGTAAACATATGCCTCCTGAAGACAATACTTGACCCGTAGGAGCATAAATCACCCAAGTAGCCGAAGCTAAGTTTTGAGTGTGGCGGCTAGCACCATCAGCGAATCCTATGTAAACGGAAGACTCCATCGACATCTTCCACAAGAAATGAAATCTAATCAACAAACCCAATCACCATAAGAAAACCTAACTATGCAATGTAGAACTGTACAATAATATACAACAATCAGCCTTGGCTGAAGATTATGCATAGGATTTTTTGAGATAGAGCCCATTTCTAGGCTCCGCCAAGGCTGTCCCTTCATAATCAACCAACTCATAAGATCCTTTCTCTAATACTCATTTAACCATGTAAGGACCATGCCACATGGGATTAAATTTCCCTACCCCCAAGGCTTCCTTAGCTTGATCCCACAAAAGGACCAAGTCACCTTCATTAAACCTCCTTGGACGGACATACTTATCATACTGGACCTTGACACAACGCTTGTTAACCTTTAGAGCCACTAAAGCATCTCAACGTTGCTCATCAAGCTTCTCTAAGTGGACCAAACACTCTTCTAATGCGGAAGTGTCCGGTAAAATCTCTATAGCTAGCTTCAGAGAATGGATTTTGCATTCAACCGGTAAAACTGACTCCACCCCATGTACAAGTTGATATGGAGAGAAACCTGTGGCAGTCGTAACCATGGTTCTATAGGCCCACAAAGAAGGATACAACATAATATGCCAATTGGTCTTGCTTCGTGTGATGGTTCATTGGAGAATAGAATTAAGTGATTTATTCACTGCTTCAACTTGTCCATTCACCTGAGGGTGATAAAAACATGAATGTTCTTCCTTACACCCTAACTTGGAAGCCAACTCTTTCATAATTTTATTTTGAAAGTTCCTACCATGGTCAGTGACAATCTCTTTCGGAATGCCAAACCGGGTGATAATCTGGTTGAACATGAAATGCACGGCTGTCTCACCGTCGGATTTAATTGTGGGCATAGCCTCTTCCCATTTCGTAAAAAAATCAACAGCCACAATAATGTGATGATGCCCTCCAGCCGAAGCTGGTTTCAATCCATAAAGTCAAGGCCCCACTTGGTGAATGGACCGATGGTGACAATAAGATGTAACGGGTCTGGATGCGAGCACATATTGCGTGCAAACACCTGGAAAGGGTGGCACTTATTGACCACATTAACGCAATCTTTGAAGATGGACGACCAAAAATATCATACTCTCAAGATTTTTTGGGCTGTAGAAATCCCAGATAAATGACCACCACATGCCCCTCTATGGCAATCATTCAGTACAACCTCATCCTCATCATGGGTTAAACAACAATGCAAAATGGAATCTACCCCATGATGGTACAAAGTGTTATCCACTATAAGGTAGTTCTTAGCTACATGACATAATTGTTGTCACTCATCTCGTGAAAGGTGAGTATGGACCTTCAATGTTTGCAAATATACGATTATATCCCTGTACCATAGGTCCAAAGTTGAGATAAGGAAAATATGCTCATCAACAAACGTATCCTCATAAAATTCCTCCTCCTCCAAACTTGGAAAATCGGATATAAGCTCCACAAAGATCAATGACTTCTTCAATTTCGCCGAAATGAACTCGAGATCAAACTCTTGCAAAATGACAATCCATTTATTGTATTTTCCCCCAATCATCCTTCTAGTGAGGATGAACTGAAACAGATTGATATGAGCTGCGACCAAGGTTTGGCGAAGGAGAATGTAGAGTCTCAAACACTGAACTGCATGAACGGTAGCCAAGGATAGCTTCTCCACATAGGAATAGCGAAGTTCTGCATCTATAAGGTTTTATCTCAAATAATATATGACATGCTCATGGAGCTCCTCATCCTCCTGAACCAAAACCATACCAACCGTCTCTATGGATGCGGCCACATAAATCAAGAAATCATGGCTATAGTCAGGTGGACTAAGCACGGGGGCCGTTGCTAAGGCTCACTTAAAAGAATCAAAGGAATCCTGGGCTCGCTGATCCCAGTAAAAAGGAGTGTCCTTCTTCAAAATACACATAAATCCTTTAGCCAAATTGGCAAAATTAACCACGAATATCCGCAAGAAGTTTGCCATGCCTTGCAAACACTAAAGATGTCTAATATTACGTGGGGAGACAATTGAAGTATTGCCTCAACCTTTAAGGGATCGACTCTTATACCCTCCTTGGATACGATGAATCCTAGAAAGCGACCAACAGTCATGCAAAAGATGCACTTATGAGGATTTAAACGAACCTGGTAATGACGACATCTTTCGAATATTAATCTCAAATTTTATGGATGACACACTCTCAAACGAGAGTGAGCAGTGAGATCATCCAAATATACTTCGATAATTGTTTTGAGATCATGAAAAATTAAGGTCATAGCCCGTTGAAACGTAGCTCCAACATTTTTAAGGCCGAAAGGCATCTTTCGATATGCAAAAGTACCCCAAGGACAAATAAATGCGGTCTTATGTTGATCCTCGGGCTTAATCTGAATATGATTATATCCAGAAAACCGGCCATAAAGGAAAATACCTCACTCCTGGCACACTCATCCAAAATATGATCAATAAATGGTGTGGGGAAATTATCCTTAGGACATGCGTGATTTAGGTCACAGAAATCAATGCATATATAGATCGCTCCTTACTTCTTATCCACCGAAATAGGATTTGAAACCCATTCTATAAAGGGAACAGGATAGATAAAACAAAATTTCAATAGTTTCTCTATCTCAGCCTTAATGATGGGTGCTTTTCTAGGATTCACTACACGCAAACGTTGTCAAACTGGCTTCGTATCCGGATAGGTTTTGAACTCATGTTCGACAATACGAGGGTTGATACCTGGCATCTCATCGTATGACCACGTAAAGATGTCATGAAAATATTTAAACAGCGCGGTATACTCCTTGCTCTCTTCAGGGGAACATTCCTCCCCAATGTAGACATTCTCAACCTTGCCAGGATCATGAGAAATATTGATAGGAATAGTTGGTGATACATTAGCTATGTTTCCATCAGCCATCAGACCAGGAGAGCTTAATGGATCCATGGGGCTACCAATTGTCTTGCTAAGAATCTCCCTAAGGTCATCACACTCCATACGATCAAGTTTAGGAAGAAAATATGATCGATGATGCAATTCCTCCCAAGGTTTCTCAAATCCCGACATGGCCTCAAGGATAGCTTCATTCGATGGAAAAACATCATCGACACAATCATGTGAGTGAGATGACTCAACTGCCCATGCAGGAAGAACATACAGGTATTCCTCCTCTGTTCGTGAAGAGGAAGGACTAGGCTCTACAACCTAATCAATATTCGCTTGATAAGCCACCATTGTTGCAGGAAACGACACGTTTGTATCAGAGGGCACACTCGAAGTACTCGGTGAAGCAAGAATCCAGGGATCTTCCATATGGGTAGTACGAAAAGATACAGAATTCAACGAGGATGAACCCCCACCAAAACTAGACCCAATCATAAGAACGGGCATAGGACAACTAAAGGTTCCCATAAGAGAAGGATACATACCTACGCCCACACTCCCAGTTATCGGCTGAGAATGATTGATAATTGGGATAGAAGCTCCCGATGATGCATTGACACTCAAATTTTGGAATGATGTTTGATCAATCGTAACAATATTCCCATTAAACAGAAAGCATATCACTCTAAAGAGGGAAGACGCTACGGCTTTCATACTATATATCCAATTCTGACCCAGCAAAATATTATAGTCAAGGGGTGCATCCACCACCTCGACCTCGATCGCGATGGTATTCCCTCCAAATTGCACCTTTAAGGAAGGAATAATTCCGTGCGGCCGAAATGATCTACCATCGAAAGCTATCAACATAGTAGTGGATTGAGACAAATCGGGAGAACCCAAGCCCTTCCAACAAGACAAAGACATCACGGAAGCGACAACGCCTTCATCAATGATAGTACGCTTGATGGTGTTGTTAAGAAACTCTACATGAATAAAAAGAGACACATAGTAAGGAAAGCAAGGCTGTACTCCCATGGTTTCAAATTTGATCATAGTACAAAAGTGATCATCACTGACCCTAAGAGAAGATAACAAAGCTTTCCTCTACGAACAACAACTCTGAAGCACTTCTAACACGGACATCACATAAGGAGTCTGGCCCAAATCCTTGACAATTGAATAGTTCTGGGCGGCTCGGGAATTAGGATTGTGCCCCAAATGATTTAAGACTACATTAGGAATGCGAGGTGGAGCTTCATGTTTATCCATAGGCTTTTCAATTCACAAAGGGCTCTTGGGTGGGGAAGTTTCTTTCCCAAGGTCTGGTTGTGATGAACCATATTCTTTCGTATAAGTCACAACCTTAGCAACACTCATCATGTTGATGCATCCATGACCACTAGCGGCCTCTGGTGGGTTTTGATTTCCACCCAATGCACAACCATGATCGATGGTCCTCGAGTTCAACTTTTGATTGTTGGGTAAAGGATTAGTTAACACAGCTGAGCCCTATGCTATGAACCTCGAGGCATCTTCCATACAAGGGCACAAGTGAGTGAGATGGTCCTCCTTACACAATTTGCAAGGAAACTTCACCTTACGTTTAGACTGCTTGTCCCCCCCAGCATTAACGTTCTTGTCATTATTATTAGCACTTTCATTCTTGTTCCCATCCTTACGATTATTTTTTCCTTTTTTCTTATTCCTTCCAGCATGCTGGTTTCCTTTCAAGTTCAACGTTTTCACGGAAAGTACATTCGCAAATTGGGTAGGTTGAGATGAAGCCGTAGCTTGTCTTGACGTAGACTGGTTAATTGACAATTAGCTCACTTGTTTCACAACCGAGCCCATAGGTTTGGTACTTGTACAGTCCACAATACCATCGCCATGTGGCCCAGGCTTGACCTTGGGGTCGAAATTGGACCTAGGAGCATTGGGTATAATCTCATACAAAAGTCCAGATTGAGCATAGATCAAATCCAACTCTTGTGCCCTAAAAATACCATGTTCCTCATTTTGAACTCCGAATGTTGAAACATCCTTCACTATGTAAGGTAATAAATATTTGAGGAACCACTCAAGAAGAAACTATGGTGGTATAAAAGATTTGATTAACCGTTTCCATCTACGCCACTCTTCAATATGATCTGAAATGTGTGTGGGTTTATCTTGCTGGAAGGTCGACAAGAGTTCAGTACTGACATTGTAACGTACGGGTAGCTGGAAATGATTAAGGAAAGTCAACGCAAGATCATCAAACATAACATAATCCCCCCTGGTAACTCTATATACCATTTCGCTGCAGGACCCATTAGGGTGCATTGAAATAGCCTCAAATGAATGGAATCATCATGTAAGGAATTGGAAGAGCACCAAAGGTGGAAAGTGGTGACATGCTCACCAGGATAATCACCAGCCTTACCTTCAAACTTGGGAATGTCTGAAGGAATCTTGTTAGGGACAACCATCCATGACGGGTTATGAGACACAGGATCATTCATCAATCTTGACAAGTCAGGTAAGTTCAAATTTGCAAGGAAAGGGAGCCTAGGTTGAGCCGGTCGATTCCACGCTCCCTGGTAGTTTTGATTCGTGTAAGGTTGATTGCTATAAATACCAAGGCCTTGGCCATAATAACCTCCTCCCATTTGACCCATGTAGGGTTGCATGGAAGCATTATGATGTGGGGTTCCTTGATTATGAGGCGCTACAAAGCCATAATTGGAAGAGTAAGCGGGTTGTTGATACGCGTACCCATATGGTTGATAGTTTTATCCATAGTGCAGTCCATACGAATTTCCCTGAGAAACTCCATAAGGTGTTCCATGGGATGTACCATGAGAATGTCCATAGTTAAGGGTCTGGGAAGCTCCAGAAGCTGGAACATGAGACGATCTAGAAAAAGGTACATGACCTCCTCACACAACATGAGGTACTTGACTCTGAGATACTACCATGTGAGTAGTCACAAAATGAACATGGATAGTAGCAACATTCTAGCCTAAAGGGCCACATCAACTAGGGGGAGGATGAGTCGTTAAAAAAAAATTCGAAGGAACAGGGTTTGAAGATGAAGGGAAATGCAAAGGAATGTAAGTGGTGTTCCCAATGTTCACTCGTCTCGGTTCTAGTATCTGCATAGGATTACTAACATTAGGTCTAGGATGAACATATGAAGTTGTCTCCACCATAGGGATGGAGGGTGCAATGTGACTAGTGCCCCCAAATATCTCCGCATGGAAAGGGATGGGAGTGCCCCCAGGTGTAGTGCTAGGATCAACTTCTGACTCAACACGATGTGCCGAATTAGGTGCAGGGATATCAGACATGTCATATCTAACATAACTAGTGCTTACAGGTTCATGGTGAGTCTCGTTTCACGAAAACCAATACTGGTGACCTGTGAATGAGGGATCATAACTAGATCATGAAATTTGTTCGTGTGAAGCATCATATGTTCTAATAGGATCTTCCTCCACAACCTCGTGAGGTGGAGAAGACATATCTGCAATCTCATCCTCATGATCTCCCATGGTGTGTGAATCAAACTGAGAAGTAGTCCTCCCGGACTGTCTGCTTCTCTCTCCCAAAGGAGGAGGAGACGTGGAAAGCGGAATTCCTGCTAAACGACAAGAACAACAGGGTTCTGCGCCTAAATCCACAATGAATCAAAAAATAAAAAGACCCAATCTAATTATGCAAACCCTAGGAAAACTAGCGTTCACAGAGCATACACCTATAAAATGTAAAGCCAAATAGCAAGCAAACAAGGGTAGGATATGTGAGCTCCCGAATGAAGCAGGTATGTCTCGCCTAGGAGAGTCTTGAGACTCCCATACACAACAAGCGGAGGTTTGTAACCAATTATAGTGGCCCTCAGCTTCAACACATATAGTGTCTGTTTTGTCCGACCCCTACCTGGTCCATACACCTATAGAATAACCTGTGCAAAGACCCCCTCGACAGGGATAAGTTTAGGGGCAAATTTTAGCCCAGTGGGCTATTTTTCCATGTTTTTCTTCCAAAAAACATTCGCCATTTTGCATTTTTTGAAGCCCTATTTTGCCCAATTTTGATGGGGTAATTTTTTTCACCCTAAAAATCGCCAAATTATTATATAAACGATATAAAATGCTTGGAAATTTAAATATATTTTTAAAAATATCACCAATCATTTTATAGTTGGCGTTTTAAGAATTGGTAATATTCGCCAACATTTATACACTTTTAAATAAGTATGGTTCCTTAAAATAATCCCCGCCCCTCGATTATCTAGGTAAGGAAACTAAGGTCACGTCGATATAATCAATTCTCAGGTGGACAGTCGCAGGAGGGATTGATCGTATGGGTAGGGTAGCAAAGCTCGAAACTCTCGAAAGAGCCCCCAGATATGAATACAATCGTGGAAATATCTTCGGTGCTACTCAGTTACAACCATGGGCCATGCCAATCATAACCTCTCACACTGCCTCGTGCTTAACTCCCTTGTAAGAGGAGGATCCTGAGAACACTAATTATATAAAGGATTTCACACTCTCACCTAGACAGACAACTAATTGTTTGTTTTAGTGGTCTTGGAGAATTGACTCACAATGAACCATTCCAAGACCCTAAAACCTACGGTTTTGTTGGTGCACACTAAAAAAGAAAAGAGTGTAATTCATTTTATTATGCATTGATTTTAATTGGCTTTATTACTTAGAGGGTAAATGGAACCGCAACTAATATTGTTATGACACAACAAGAAGTAAAATGCACACCTAACAATCAATGCAAATGCACTGTGTCGAATGAAAAACAGGGTATGCTACTACGTGAAGTGCAAAATTTTCCCTTCAAATGTATATACAATCATTTCCTATATGAAAATCTAACTAATATTCACCAAGCAAACCTAATGCAAATACCATGTTAAATGCAAAATGCAAACAATGCATAATAATTCAAAAAGCAGAATGTTTTTGTATTTTTGAATTAAATGAGATAAAAGCAAAAGTATGACTCTACAACCCTAAGACTTTGCAAGCACTCACATACAAAAGCTAAGCAAAGCACCAAGGTAAAAGAGACCTAATGCACTAATCCCAAAACAAAAACAGAAAATGAAATTACAAGAACATTTTAAAAAATCAAATAAAAAAAGTCTCTGGTCAAAAATAGAGGGGAGATACGGACTCCAGGAGCATCAAAGAAGGCTCAACAATCACCCAAATTCACCCAACAACACTTAATCTTCCCAAAAAATAAAAAAATCAAGGCATACGCAACTGTTCTCAGTAAACCTACGTACATACGCGCTTTTTCCACGAAAACTCACGTGTATACACGACTGTGAAAGCAAAACCCGTGTATAGGAAGAAAAAGATAGAAAAATAAGGTAAATGGACAAATTGAGACAAAATTTACTTCTCCAAGATACTACTGGGTAATCATACCCCCAGACCCGACACAGAAACAAAAAATCAAAGCAAGAAAAGCACATTGAATGTTGAAAACCCCCAAATAAAAACAACTAGGAACCTCCCCAGCGGAGTCTCCAATTCTATTACGGAGAAAACTTCCTATGACTTGGGTTGTACCACAATAGACAGAGAAACTGTAGAAATCAATCGCTTCCCCATATGTAAGAGAAATACAACATCTAACACTAAAGGATCTCAAAACATACCTTATTCCAAACGGTTTTAGTAGATCCCCGTTGAGTATTTTCCAATCCCCCTTGCGTCATCAATTTACTCTCAACAATAGTAAACAAGGCAAGCATGCTATATAATATGGTGTTAGGCCTACTCTATCATATATAATCAATGATACATAAGAAATTAAACAAATCCATGGATTCAATATTCATTTAACTGCACATCATTGGACAAGAAAATATATTTCTATTAAGTAAATAAGAGATTACATAAGTGACAACCTCTATCGGCACATGCGCAAACCAGAGAAACTGAGTCCTCCACCTGGGCCTCCACCACCTCAATCCTCCATCTCTTGATAGCAAGCTCACAAGCAAATGCAAGCTTGGGAAGAACACAAAGTGCTCCAAGGGAAAAAGGGATGCAGACTCAAGTATAAGCAAGCTACAACAATGATGGACTATAGTTTTCTTGCTCTTCAATTCCTCCTCTTCAATGCAACCAAAGGGTTTCTTATATAGTGCTTTAATGGGGTAATGGAAGGTCAAATATGAGTGATGTTGAGGCATATGGAAGGCCAAGAGACAAGTGATTTGGATCCACATCAAGGAATATTCCAAAAACATTTGGCCTTTTGTACACATCCTGATGTACGCGACTTTAAGGGTAATATCCGTGTATATACGCGAGAAAGGGATTAAAAGTCACGTATATCAAATAATGAGTGTTTTTAGGGATGATCTTGGAAACATCAAAGGTACACAAATAGTCCATGGGGTCCAAAGAGTCTGCAGAGGGACAAGAAAGGCCATAAAAGTGTGATCAACCATGTGTGGTAAAATCAGTTGTAACAACAGTGCATGGGTATGGATCTCTGCAGACTCACGAATTGTCATCTCTCCCAACTAAGTTCTTGAAGCAATTATGGGATGCTTTTAGTCTTCCCAAGATAGATTTATTTTTCATGGTTTTAATGCATAGAAAGGCTTTAACAGGGGAAAATTTGACAAAATGTGGCATAATTGGCCCTCACAGATGCCCCATGTGTTGCGGCAAATCGGAAACTAGTGATCATTTGTTTGTGGATTGAAAATACGCCTAGGAAGCCTGATCTCTCAATCTCAATGGCCTCAACATCCCTTCTCCGGAGAAAATCCCACTGGTAACGCTCTTCTCCAATTCGAAAATGAGATATCCTCATTTAAGTCAAGGAAAGTTTGCTTGGAGTAAAATTTGGGTAGCAATTCCCAAATATGTGTGCTCGAATATATGGCTATCCACAAATGATCAAATCTGAAATAATACGCAGCGTCTACCTCTTAAGGTGGATTCAAAAGCCAAAGCACTCCTTATTGAAATGGTGGGAATACAAAGGCAAATTTAGGTTTCCTTCTACCACAGGGAGCATTGAAAAAGAATGAGCATGAACCTCATTGGGCACTAATCCCGTAGTTTTGAGATAAATAGAAAGGAGCTGATATAGAAGTCTTTAAGGATACTGTTGATTGTTTGTAATCAAGGTTGCTTTGGCTATGACCCAACCATTATTCTTTTTATAAAATTTAATCGTTTTAGTTAAAAAAAAGAAAATAAATTAATTTAGAAACGAGTAAATATTAGAAAATTTGGGTGAACATTAGTGTTTTCTCGGAATTCTCCGATTTTTTATTTTGCAAAATCTAAATTTAATCCTCTTTTAATAACAATTCTGATAACAAAAAAAAATTCAATATTATAAAAAATTGTGGAACACCCAAAATTTTAAAATTTGATAGTTTCAACCAAGAATTTTGAAATATTTTACAACAATTAAAAAAACTTGTCACAAAAATCAAATATTTTTCGTTATAAATTTCATCAAACTACTACGTGATTTAATTCAAAGAAAATCACGGTATATACCCAGAAACCTAAATTGATTAAGCATTGGTAAAATTGATGTTTGGAGTCTTAGTATGAATGCCCAATTGTACTCTTTCAATGAAATGAAATTACTACGAGAGAAATTAAAATTTTTTTGAAATGTTTTGTTATGAAAGTTTTTGTCTCGTGATTTCGTAATTGTACTATTTCAATGAAATGAAATTGTTGTGTGAGAAATTAAAATTATTTTCAAATGTTCTGTTAGGGAAGGTTTTTAGTCTCGTGATTTATTGAGTGATAGGCGGTGAGATTTGAAGGGTTAAAATTTTAAAATTCTTTGGAATTCATTTGATGGCGTGAAATTTTTTTATTGAAAAATATTTAATTTATTAAAAAAAGATTGCACATTACAAATTAGCGAGAGACTTATTATTGTGGTATTAATTTAACATTTGAATAGTTAAATTTTTTGTTTGTTTGTTTCTTAGAAATGTTTGTTACTAAGGAGGACTAGTGCATTTCAACCATTAGGTAAGAAACCGCAACCCAAGGACATCTAAGCCGTCAAAATCACTCAGGGGTCGCATCCATTCTAGGGAATACCAACCCTTAAGATTGCTAGTTTTTTTGTTGTCTCCTCCCAACTAAGTCACCCCTAAGGGTATTGAACCTGGGTCACTACAACACTCTTGGTTGAGCTTGAAGATGGTTTTAAGTAGTTAGGATACTATCTTAAACCTAACTACTATGGTATCAAGGATTGGTTGTGGTTGATCAAGAAGGTTGAGAAAACAATCAATAATTGGACATATAGAAGCTTGTCTCTAGGTGGTAGATTCACCTTGTTGAAGTATGTGCTTATAGGAATTCTTGTTTTCTGGTTTTCACTTGCACATGTTCCATAGAAAATCCTCTCCAGGATTAGGAAGCTATTGTTCATTTTGTCATGGTTAGGAAATTCTAATGGTGGAAAATATCACCTATCCAGATGGGATAGAATATATCCAAACCATGTTTTGCATGAGGCTAGGATATCAAACATTTACATTGGTTCTCTGTTGCTTTAAGTATGAAAAGTATGTGGAGGGGTTTATTTGGAAAGGGATTATGGTGTGAGGTTTTTCATGGTAAGTAGATGAAAAGAGAATCCTTTCTTGGATAAGGAATCCTGTTATGAACACTCATAATTTTTCCAATTTCTAGAGAGGTTTTATCAAGTTCTTTACTTGGATTAGTAGAGGAATGACTTGAAAAGTTGGAAATGGTATCGGTGTTTTGGTGGGAGTGGACCGTGTTACAGAGAATGAATAAAACTACACTATGTATCCCTTTCTATAAGACTATTTGGAAAGACTAGGTTTTTACACTTTGGCTCACATTAGAAGGTCTACATGGCTCTCTTCATATCCTTCTTACTGGATGACTACTAAAGATATTGGTTTAGGGAGCATATGGGATGAGGAATGGAAGGCTTACATTTCATATCTCAATAGGGTTGGAATCAGGTTATCAAACAACGAAGATGAATTGATATGGGTATGCAATCAAGCTTTGGGTTAGATCACTTTTAAAACTACCAATTCTTTTCTTATTCATAATTATTCTTTTGATGTTCCCAAGTGGAGGTTCCATATATTGTGGAAATGGACGCTTCCCATTAAATTAAAATGTTTTCAATGGTTGGATTTTGAAAATTGTTTCCTCACTTGGGATATTCTTCTATGTAGAGGGTGAGTGGGTCCTGGTATCTATCCACTGTGTAAGAATGAGAATGAATACATTATACATTTATTTGTCAGATGTGTCTTCTAAATATATATATGGAGTAAGGTCTGTGATGAGTTAGGAATACAATGCAACTAGAAGTCTGATTCATTGAAGGCCAAATTTTACAGCTAGTATAAAGAGGTCAAAGATTGAATATCTTTCCTATTTTAATTTGTGAGGAGATTTGGAAATCTAGAAACTCTATCATCTTTGAAGGCAAGTCTCCATACTTATCAGTTAGTGTCAATAAAATCCTTAGCATGTTCAAAGAATATAGCCGAGTTGCAGCATCTAAAAGGAAGATTAGACAAGTTGCACACTTTCCAATTTGCACTTTAGTTGTTGTTTTTTTTTATGGAGCTCAATAGGGAGGCTTGTGTGGGGCAGGTTGTCTGTTTAAAATCAATGAGGAGAATTTTCTTAAGTTGAAACTTTTGTGTGGTTGTGGTTAAAAAATGAAAGTTGAATTATTAGCCTTATGGTGCCTTCTACATATTGCTCATTTCTTAGGAATTGATTCATTGCATGTCTTTGATGATTTCTCGTTATAATCAACTGGGATAGGAATCTTTTCTCTTTGCAAGTAGTCGGTCTGACTCATTAATGCCACAAAATTGAAGACATCATTAATTCCTTTCCTGATCTATCTTTTGATCATATCTTTAGAGAAAAATAGATAAGCTATTTTTTAAAAATCCATGGAGGCTTTTTCTGGTGTTGAAGGAACCTTTATGGTCGAAGAATTCATCGAAAATTCTTTGTTTTTTCATGGCTCCATGGACATTTTAATCGACTAATTATTCAATTTTGAGTGTTGGTCCAGATTTGTTGTCTTGATGGTCTAATTGAATAAAATTTTTGTTTAAGTTTGTTTCTATGAACCTGTCATATTGTATTTTATCTTTTTATCACTTAAACATTAGTTCTATTTATCTTTGCTCAAAATGTAATCATATGATTTTAAATATCTATTTCTCTATTTTTGATTCATCTATGAATAACAAAAGTATCTCTTGTTATCAAATGGTCGGTGATAATGAGAGTTCAAGAATCTATTCTCAAAGCGATGTAATATTTAGCCTTCAAATTTTGGGTTATGAGATATTTTGCAGCCACAACTTATTTTATCTCGTTAGTCGATACTTCACTTCATTGTAGCTATGTTACTAACTTTGGGTATGTGGAGTTTGAGACGCGATAATGACTCTCCCATTTAAAACAAAATATATTAAGGGTTAAACTTTTTAAATTACTAGTCAAAAAGTTTTTTTTAATATTTAAAAGTTTTGAACTTAACACTTACTTTTCATCTTAATATTGCCTTACTTCTTTTCCTATTTTGAATTAATTAATTTGTGCATATTTTACTTTTATTGTATTTATTTTTGTTTGATTGAATTTTAAACTTTCCGAATTATTAATTTTAATTTCATTGTTTTAATAGTTTAATTATTTAATAGATTAAATGTATAAATGCATGATTCAAATTTATACATGTGGATGTTTTAATAATATATAAATAAGATATATATTTCATATTTAATATTTGATTCAAATTTTAATTATTATGTGTTTGCACACTCCATATATTTTAGAGAATTTAATTATTGTTTTAGATTTTTATTTTATTTATAAGTAATATTGTAATTATGTTTATTTTATTTTTCAATGTCCTCCCAATCATCTAAATATAAGATAAGTTTAATGTCCTCCCAATCATCTAAATATAAATATAATCCTTTGAAAGAAGATATTTATATAAAAAAATCTATTGCATAGAATGTAATAAAAAACATGGAACATCAATGACTCGAAGAAGAGAACATTTTCCTGGAATTGTAGGTGGACATGGAGGAGGATTCAAAAATGTGAAAAGATTAAACCATAGATGAGAGATATTTTAAGACAGGAAATGTAGTCTCATAAAAAATTAATTAAAATCCATGCAATTAAAAGGAACAATGTGCAAGATGCACTAATGGGATGAGAATCTATTTTCACACCATCGAAAACTTCCATGATGTCAGCAACATTCTCTATGTTATGTCAATCGCAAAGAAAACTCACTCTACTCTATCGTGATGAAACACAACAAACACTAAATTAAGCCCAGAAGTAACTGAAGCAAAAGGAGGTACATGATTCCATTTATATTTTTTAATTGGTTGTAATATCTATTTAATACTATTATAAGTCATTTATTCTGAGATGTGATAAATAAGAAAACATAATTTGGTCCAACATATAATACTCCTAGCTATAGTACTCTTAGGACCAACGAAGTTGAGAAAAGAAAATCTAGAATGAAAGAAATATTAATCCTATTAGGGCTTCATGGGAAGTTACTAATTGCACTCTGATATATAGTTGGACATAGAAACAATCTAGACCCCTTAGGAATACCCTTGCTTATTTTCCTTGACAAGTGATTCATTTGTCAACCATTAACTGTATGAACAAAAGAAAGAGTGTTCAATATTTGTTATATATATTAAACGAGACCATCTCGTCCATAGGGGAAGACAAAGAAGTACAATTTATTAATATTAATGCAACCAATTATGCATGTGTTAGTGAATTACTAATGCAACATTTACTAAAACAAATTGGTCACCTTGTCCAACACATTGTATAGACTTAGCCTCGAATGAAAGGAAAACCCACAAAGTTGGGGGACCTTTTTGATGCAATGTTAGTTTTAGAAAATCAGAAAATTCACTCTCAAAGTAAAATATCACATCGCACTCATTCTCTTTAAGACTAGGGTTGGTGTTAAATGGTCTTGACAAGCCATTAGACATACATGCATGGGAGATTTATTTCCCATGCATGGGAAATAAATCATGCATGTGATTTAAATCTCTAAATCATGCACACAATTTACTTCATTAAATCATGCACGCTCTATGAATACATTAAAATTTACTTCATTAAATCATGCATGCTCTATGAATACATTAAAATTTACTTCATTAAATCATCCACACACCATGAATACATTACATATTCACTTCACTAGATCACACCTGCATTATAAATACATTAAAAATTTACTTCACTAAATTCCATGCACGCATTTTGAATACATTAGAAATGAAAAATTTGTACTAACCCAAACATTTATATAATTAATTTTAGAGAAATAATATTTAGATTTAAATATAATCACCTTGAAATATTTGTCACATCTATGGAATAGTTTTTTTTCTTTGTCTCATGGTTTTGTAAATCACTTCATGGTATTGATTAATGTATTTCTATCTCAAGACATCTATTTTGGAAGATACACATACCCCTTGTATAGTATAGTACGTCACAAATTTTAAACTCTCTCTCTCCCTCTCTCTCTCTCTCTCTCTCTCTCTCGTCCCTTATCCTCCCTTCCTTACACTACCTTTCCCATCCCCCTCTCTCTCTCCCTACATGCCCATCCATCTCTCTCCCTCCTTCCCTTCATCTCTCTATGTGTCTCTTTCATCACTGGTTACTCTTCATTCAACCTACTTCCTCTTTCTTCCCTTCCCTTTTCTTCGCTCACTCTCCCTTCCTCATTCCTCCCTTTCCTTTTCATCCTCACCCTCATTTCCCCCACTATATTCTTGTCACTCTCTCGCTCACCCTCCCTCCCTATCCCCCTCCCTCCATTTAGCACCATTTCTATTAGTTTATCGCCCCCCTCCTCTCTGTCACTTTCCCTCTATCACTTTATGTTCATCACTCCATAGGTGTCTCTGTGTATCTATCCCTTCCCTTCCTCCCTCCTACCTCTTCATGTCTCCCACCCTCACTATCTCTATTCTGCCATCTGTTTGTGTGTGTATGTGAGTGTTTCCTTCTCTTCCTCATCATTCTCTCTCACCCGCACCCGCACCCACTCTTTTCTCCCTTCCCCCCTCTCTCTCTCAACACCCCCCCACTTACCATCCCTACATATCTCTTTTTCTCACTCTTTCCCCAAATCTCCATCACTCCCTCTGCAATCCTCCCTCCCTTTATGTTCCTTATCCACTCTTTATCATCCTTTATTCCCTCATCCCTATTTATTTCCATCACTCTCTCCCCATATCTTTCTCACCCTCCATTTATCCCTTATTTCCCTTTCCGTCTATACCTTGTCCCTCATCCTCCCTTCCCCTCATTTTCTCACTCTCTCTCCTCCAATTTTCTTCCTCTCGTCCTCTGTCCCCCCTCCCTCCATCCCTCCAACCCTAAATCTCTTCCCCCAATTCTCTCTCTCTCTCTCTATGTTCATCTCTATACCCCCTTGCTCTCCCACCGCTCTACCTCCTCCTTCCTCCCTTCCTCAATCTCCCTCCCCCTCTTTCTTCCAATCTCTCACTTGTTCACCCTCCATTCCTCCATCCCTCCCTACAGAACAATTCATCTTTCTATGCACCTCTCATATCTCTCCCTACCCATATCTTTCTATATTTCCTCCCCACCTCTCTCTCTCTCTCTCTCTCTCTCTCTCTCTCTCTCCACATTTCTTCCTCTAACTCTCCCTCCATCCCTACATATCCATCCCTCTTCATTCCTCTCCTCCACTCTCTATGTTGGAACAATTCCAACTCAACCTAGGTTCACACAAAAATATACAAACAAACACCCAAGATACAATCTCGAAAGGGTCTAGCCCTTTCAGAAACATCTGCAAAGTATACGAGGTCTCACCTGAAGTACCTATGGGGATTGCAGGAAAAGGATTCTACAACAGGGAAGGGGAACAATGCAATACTATGCAAATATAACTTTGATAGATGCAGATCTTTGACACAACATTTACTCCGATGGATTCATAGTAGAGGCCTATGACTCATAACCAAGAACGAGACAACATATTTAATATTCATCAACTTCTTCATTAAGCATATTTAATTAACATAGAATGTAACAATAATAAAAATAACAGATCATACATCATCACAACAAGTTCAACAACAAGTATTTAACATGGAAACCCAAGGCGGGAAAAACCACAAAAGAATTCATTATTAAAGATTCACAGCAAAAGAATGCTTCATGTATCTACACAAATACTGTAGACCTCTCTTCAAAAAATTATCACAACATATCTGCTCACGCATCCTGTAGATCATACATCACTCATGTGACTCTCTTATAGTTCATACTTTGACATAGCTAAAATAATACATCAACCTTACAACCAAAAAGCACAAAATATGTTATGTTCCCTAGATTGTCTAACCCCCAAAATCCCAACCCATTACATATTTATAATATCTTCATATCCTTTCACCCCATTCCCACTACCCAATCCTAATAATGTAAGTGGACAAAAACATTTAACCTCCTAACTAACTCTACAGTTAGACATCATTAAAACACCGAACTTCCTTAAATATCACCCACTTCTTTGGAGATTTCCTCTTCATCGTAGCCTTATTCACGACAAGAATATTTTTATAAAACTCAGACCCAAAATTTATTAAAATTTCCTAGGGCCAACAAGCCCCCAACACTCACATGTGGCTCGTCGAGCATCTTCAAGTATGCTCATCTAATTTTCGCTAATGTTTTATGCTTCGATAGAAAATATTTATAATCCTTCCTCATCGTATTGGATGAATGCTGAACATTTTCGTGCTGCTTTCTCACTTCTTCCATTACTTCTACACTAAATTCCCCATGGTTATATCCTTAGTCGATGAGACTGGATTCTGAACCTTTGCATGCATTGTGTGAATGATATTAGAGACTCGTTCAGCTGTACCTTGCATCTCTTTTACCGACTATGTTCTCTTCTGCTACTCAAGTCTCAACCTATTAACTCCATCCTACAATGTTTTGTTTTCCAAATCCTTTTCCATTCTTTGTACTGAAAACAAATTCCATAAAGTACCCCTTAAATTTGTTAGGTTGTCTTGCGTCATGCCTAACTTAACAATAATATCCTGCAGGACTGCATCCTCAAGTAGAGAATTCCAACACTATGATATTTCCTAATAAATATTCGCATCATAAGTGTTAGAATTTATAATACTTTGGAGAGCCCCTTGCATTATTGTTCATTGATTTTCTGTAACTTCAAGATGCGTACTAGGAACTAACTTTGCTTCTAGCTCACCAACATTTTGCTTGAAGCCCCATATGACTCATGTTAGGCATAGTATTTTGTATTCAATAGACATGTCCTCAACTAGATCTAACTATAGCATTTCATGGAAATCAATTACCCAAACCTCCTATATTTTTTGCTTATCCTAGCTCAATTGATATTTTTGTCTTTGCAGTTCCACTGACTAGTCCTTAAAGACCATAGGGTCTTCACTTAGTGAAACCATGCCATAGCACGTTCGTTCATGGCATATGAAACAATACCCCTAATTTCAATAAATATTGGAAAATACCTCCGAAAATCATTTTTTAACCCCCTCCCAATATGCCTTCCCAATTTAAAAAAACCCCTATTTTCACTCTATATTGAATATATCCATTTTTTCATTTACATTTTTTATAACCCTTTATATTTCTACATAGTATATTGACATGATACCCCACATGCATTCTACAATGCACCTTGCTTCTTTCGATGTATATTGTGGATGCACATTACTTCACCCACAATGATCAACATCACAGAGATCGCATTCCTTTCATAATAACTAAATAGGCATTCTTTGAAAGGTTTACAAAGTTTAAACATCACTTCCAAGGTTGCATTGATTCGTGGCTACAGGGATACATTGAGTAAGAGTGCAATGAGTATGCAACATGGTCCCCAAATACGAGGGATGAAAGAACAAAGCATGCTCGTAGTAGTGTTACTAACTGTGTGCTTCCCCAATTCAGGGTAGCTTGGTTACTTTACCCATTAGCTTCTAGAATAAAAATAGGTACCTTACCGATGGATCTACCGCATAGTCATGTTGTGGTGTTTGTAGACAGAAGACCTTCAACAACTAAGTGCTCCTCATTTTTGGATTCGTAAATTCGTAGTCATATTACCAATATAAATACCAACATATCTATTTTGTGTATTTATATTTTTGGAGCAAAAAGGATGATGAAGTGGTGGTATACAAAATTCCTACAGTAAACCATATCCAGGTACATGCAAATTCCCTAAATAATAATAGTTATTTTACCTTTCCTAAAACCTTCCCTGTGCCTAACCCAAAAATATCCCTACATATAAGTCCATCAGAGTCTTAAAAGCCTCTCTAGTTACACTATTTACAGATTGCCTAAAGGAGAAGGGTTAAGCAAAATCACGAGGCCATCAATTCCAAAAGACTCACTTATTGTATCTTGTCTACTGGAGGGCTCTCCAAATTCCAAATGAAATCCCTTAGAAAAGTTTGGGAAACAACATAATATGTTTCATGGAATAATACCCCAAAGAGAGTTTACAAAACTGACCATCATGGAAATCGATTAGAGTTTATGAAAATGAGAAATAGGAAACATTTACCACTGTAACCCACCTAAGTCAGCATGGTTGTAGCCTTGCATAGAAACACCAACACGAGTAACCAGGTCTTGAAATTGCTAATAGAGTTTTAGGTGTCATTTTCTCCAAATATGGTTGTCTCAATGAAATGAAGATATTGTTTATTTTGGATTTTGCAGTACCCTCACCACACTTTTGCTCATGAAACTCAGACTGCATTTTCTTATAGAGGTGCATTGATGCTATAGCATCCTCAAAATGGTCATGGTGAACATTTTGTATCTGGTACATGTGCCAATCATATTATAAATCATAGTCACTACTAAGATCAATCATCAAATAAATCACAAGGAAAGAACTATATAATCTCAGGTTTCATATTGATTAGTATCTCTAATTTTGGAATTGTGTCATATATTATGAAGCTTAAACTTGTGACCAGTGATGAGAATTGCTAGCCACTGATTAAAAGAGAAAGGCAACTTAATCTAAACACATCAATAGATGAACCTCCATGAAGACGTCTTCAACATGACCTATATGTCCTTAAAACTTTCACTCCAAACTCCCGTTTCAAATAATAGAACTCACAGGAATACCCAAATTGAATAAAGAAAAACTTTAAAGACTTTCCTTAAGATATGGAAGTTCTAGATTTGCAAAAGGAAAGCACAGTACCCTAATAATTTTAGTGAGATAATTGAGAGAGTGACTCGTCTTTCCAGTTTTGCGCAATGGTGGATACTTGGAGGTGTCCCTGAAGATGATTTTATGAAATTATACATTACAATTATATCACAAATAAAATAGGAGCAAGGTAATACTCTAGATTATGCTTTTAAAGGGCCAGGAAATATAAAAATTTGGAAAACACAGAATACCTGGTGAGATTACTAGGGTATTCAAGCATTAAGAACTGCAAATCATGGTCTAGGCCATGTCCTACAATAATATTTTCTTTGCCCCATATCAAGCGTACTCATGAGATTGTTTCACCATTATACAAAATTTGCTTGACTCTCTCTGCTGCTTCCTTCATTGGAATTTCATCTGCAAGATGCTCTGCTTTTATGCCAGTTATGTCAAATTTGCAAAACAAAATGACACTTCACAACTTACCAAGTCTAGAATATATAATTTCCAAGCTAATTTTATACAATATATTCACTCGATATATCACATTTCCTGCAACTATCTTAAAACAACAGATTTAAATTTTTGTATCAGCAAGGTAGTCCGTGATTTGTCACCTGTAAACTATGACAGGAAGCTATGGTTTTATGTATGTCTAAAAAATCACATTTTCTTCTTCATCAAAAAAGAAGACTCTGGCATAGAGGTCAAGTGAACCATCCTATCCACCACACACCATCTCATAATATGGAGCAATAGCAGAAGCTGGACCACTCTTTTCAGCTTGGATACGCTTATTACCCCAAGAAAGAGAATGAGCTTGAACCTGCAATAACATGCAAAAAGGAGCTAACATGGAATATTAGGCCTCATATTTCCACAATTGTTGTGGTTCACTGACAAACTAAGTAAAGAAAGCACTAAAATTGGAATATTTTATAGTCTATTATTAAGCACACCATAAACCAAAAAAGGAATTCACTTACAGAAGGTGAAACATACTGCATTAGGCATGTTTCCTGATGAATGGTGGTTGCTGCAGGGTTATTAAAAATAGTAAAAAAAAATGGACACCCACTTTTGCTGAATTCTTCAGAGCATTCAGCTTTAGGCAAAGGTCCTGTAACAAAAAATGTATTAAAAGTTGAATTGTAAATGAAAGCATCTTATAGGACCAGAATTCTAGCAGTCAAGATCCATCAAAATTGAATTACAACAATGTCAATGTAGTGCTACCGAGTGAGCATGGTATTCAGTATTAAATACGCTTTACCTTTACTGGCTAAGAAAAAATTATGGGCATTCTTGACTATGCCAAGAAAAGACCGAATAGAAACATAGTAGACAACTAGAATCACATTACAATAATAAGATACTAAATTTAATTGATTTCAAAATTACCTTTCCTCGACACCTACCCCTGGGAAGAAGTCTAGAGAATATTTTTAGTGAGATGAATCTTCTTTGGAGATGCTTTGAGGAACATGCCATATAATGTGGACTTCCTGCAATTGAGGTTCCAAGTTTGAGGAGGTATCTACTCTACCAAAAATTCAAAACCAAATGAATTGCACCCAACTTCATCACTTTGAACCCATGCCATGAAGAAAGGAATACCAAAGCAAGATTGGAACCTGAATGAATAGAACATAGGAAACTACAAGAGGCACACTATGATGATTGGATACCAACTTTTCTTGATTTCAAAATTAATAAGAGAAAGCACCTCCCCCTACCCCAAAGTATAGGGGATCTCTTAAGTGAGAATGGAACCCTAGTGCATGGTTTATGCTCTATCAACCTCACAGGGAACCAAGGTTCCTTGGAAAAGATGCCTATGTTGCATAGGGAAACATACCCACCTTAAAACCCCACATACTTGATGATCCGATGTTTCAGAGACTTAGGAACTACTTGGAAATGTTTCAAATATTGCGGAAACACCATTGCGAACTGAGGTACATTTAAGGGATCATCCCCATGATATGGGTGATATTTTGGGGGACTATCCCCACGTCCTCAATTTTTCAGGGACTCCTATACATCTCTCATGCCTGTATTTTTCTTGTTAGGTTAAAAATTGTCTACTGTAAAATGGGTCGCATTCATCTATGAAACTACTTTCTAGTGAAACTTTGAGAGTGAAGATACCTGTAATAGGCCTCAATGTTCTTCCCTTATGATTTAGTCCCTTTGATTTATTTCAAATTCATATTTATTAGATAGAAAAAGAGGACCATTAGTATTAGGGGAAGAATGCAAAGCGAAATTGTCTGACACAGTTCTTTGAACAACTCCCTGTTCTTGGTTGTAAAAAATGTACTTTGTTACCACGTATGCATTATGATGTCCAAAATGTGATGTTACTTTGATTGTTGGAACAGTTTGGAATTTATTCTTTTAAGAGAAATAGATTATTTGTTATGTTACCAAAACTTGCACTTCACCTCATTTGTCTATAGGAATCATTTCAGACATGGGAACTAGTACAAGAGCCTTGGGAAATCCTACAAAAAATGTTTCCTATTAGTTTCTTGTATATAAACTTTCAGTAATACTCTATGTGATATTGCCATATTAAAATATTTGATTTTTTAATTGGACTATCTACTTGGCACTCGCTTATTCATAAAAGTGGATATTTAGTAAAATAGTTATATTTCATGATTCATGTCTTTTGTGAACTCTCTCTCTCTCTCTCTCTCTCTCTCTCTCAATATATATATATATATATATATATATATATTATTTCCCCCCCACAAAAAATTTTTATATGCGATTTTTCAAGAAGAAATTAGAACATACATAGTACATGTCTCTCCAACACTACCAGAGCATTATATCTATGCTATCATAAATAAATAAAAATCATACAAACTACAGGCATACTATATATCATGGTGTTAGATCTATTCTAGCATATATAATCAATAATGTAAAAGCATTTGACATATTCCAATGGATACAATATTCAATAAAATACACATCATTGGATAGGAAAAGATAGTTCTTATTAATATAAATCAGAGATTACAAGATAGATAGAACTTCTGATGGCACGTCTGTGAACCAGCGAAACTGAATCCCCCACTTGGGCCTCCACCACCTCAATCCTCCATCTCACGATAGCAAGCTCACTAGCAAAAGGCAAGCTTGGGAAGAACACAAAAATGCTCCAAAGGGACAAAGGGATGCAGACTCAAGTATAAATTCCGTCAACAATGGACTATAGTTTCTTTTCTCTCAATCTCTCTATATGCCTTCAATATACCAAGGGGTTCCTTATATAGCTTCACAAGGGATAATGAAGGGTCGAATCCGAGCGATCTCAAGGCATATGGAAGGCCAGGATTCGACTGAGTCGGATCCATGTCAAGGAAAACTCCAAAAGGATTTGGATTATGCACACATCCCGATGTACGCGGTTATATGGGTCAAACCCGCATATGTACGCGGTTATCGGGTAAAAAGCCGCGTATATCATTTTTCATATAGTTTTAGGGATGATCAAGGAAACATGAAAGGATAAAAGATTGTCCATGAGGTCTAAAGAGTCTGTAGCGGGACAGGGGAAGGCCATACAAAGTGTGATTCACCTAGAGTGGTGAAATCCGCTATAACAAATGCCCCCTAATGTGTGAGGTCAAAGGGGTCATACGATGGCCGAAATACATTATAAGTCCATCCCAGAAGTGGAGTGATGAAGGATCCCAAATGGAAGACCAGCCACCCAATCAGCATAGTACAATGATACAACTCTGCATATAACTGCAAGTACATATAGCAGTCCTGGATACATAAGAGTATAATGGCCATGAATAGGCATAATACATGATATCACATATGTGGTCATCGCCACATACAATATACATAGATCAGAATCTCCATGATGAAGATATAGAAAGGACCATGATCTCCAAAATGGCTGAAGATATATAATAGATCAAGATCTCCATAGTGGCTGGACATATCTTACATACACTGGAATGAAGTCACGAGAGCTGAAATCTCATGAACACTGGCACGATCAAGGAGGTAGAAAATAAGAGATTCCACCAGTCTGGAAAGTCTTCTACACAAACCGCTAGGAGTACATGTCCTACTATGCGAATAGAGGTGTCGAGGTTGAACATAGTATTCCATTGTCTGATTACTAGTCATTGATGTATACCGTTAACAGGCGCGAGATTACCCACCGATAATGAAAATGGGAATCAAGGTACTAGAGTGCAAACTAACAAGTGTGAATAGATGTGTTGAGGTCGAACACTTGAGAGAATCCATCGATCAGGGGACATTGATGTATTCCCAAGAAACTGTCGATGGCGAGAGAACCTGCCACTGATGACTGCAAGTCTCAAGGCACTCAAAAGGACTCTAGATTCCAATCCCAGAATAAATGATTTGAAGTCGATGGGATGAAATCCGCTGGAAGGAGGGCATTAAGGCATCCCCCATCATCCAACATGAGGTACTCAGCAAAGATGTATAATGTGGAAGGACTCGATCATAAGGTGCACGAACCAGTAAATGTACCGGGAATGGCCGACATGCAAAGTCAAGATAACTGAGGAATGGCCGACACAGGTTTCAACTTCCTTCGAACAAGAGCATAACGACATATGGTGACTAAATGAAGGCAGCATAGACTCGATATACAAACTGGGATGAGTCTCTGTGACATAGGAGGCATCAACAGAGGCTCCATAGGGACTGGAAGCTTAACCAGTCGGTGGAGATAAACTCAGATAAACGAGTATAGCTCCTAAGTCAAACTATAACC
>LPNX010250501.1:103366-187060 GCA_001517045.1 Pseudotsuga menziesii
ACGCCACTACATGAGATACATAAATATATATTCCTTTCCGAATGTCAATGCAATCCTTCCTATATGAAATCCTAAAAACAACTCTCATCCAAGCAATGCAATGTAAGTACCTCCTCAAATCCATATCTAAGATGCAACTACTTTGTATTTTTTAATATAAAAGAATGAAAAATGCAATAAAAGTCATTTAAAACTCTCAGTCTCTGCAGCAAGTATAAAAGACAAGCCCAGCAAGACACCAAGACAAAAAAGAGTAATGCACTAATGGCAAAACAAAAAGGATAAATGACTAAAACTACTTTCAAAGAAAAATCAATGAAAAAGCGGTCTCTGGTCACAAAAGAAGCATCCAACAGACAACATCAGACCCAAGGAAGACCCAACCACACTCACAACCCACCCAGCAACTTCCCACAACATCAAACTCAACCAAAAGGGAGGATGTACGTGACTGTTTAAGGAACATCCCCAGCGGAGTCGCCAATTCTGTTACGGAGAGAACTTCCTATGGCTTGGGGTACCACAACAGACAGCTTTGACTCCAGAAATCAATCTTTCCCAATATGCAATAAAAATAAAATGTCTAACACTAAAGGATCAGACCTCATACCTTATTCCGGACGGTTGAAGTAGATCCCCGTTGAGCTTTCCAATCTTCAGCTTGAATTGATATAATACTTCCTCAACAACAAGTAAACAATACAAGCATACTATATATCATGGTGTTAGATCTATTCTAGCATATATAATCAATAATGTAAAAGCATTTGACATATTCCAATGGATACAATATTCAATCAAATACACATCATTGGATAGGAAAAGATAGTTCTTATTAATATAAATCAGAGATTACAAGATAGATACAACCTCTGACGGCACGTCTGCGAACCGGCGAAACTGAATCCCCCACTTGGGCCTCCACCACCTCAATCCTCCATCTCACGATAGCAAGCTCACTAGCAAAAGGCAAGCTTGGGAAGAACACAAAAGTGCTCCAAAGGGAAAAAGGGATGCAGACTCAAGTATAAATTCCGGCAACAATGGACTATAGTTTCTTTGCTCTCAATATCTCTATATGCCTTCAATGTACCAAGGGGTTCCTTATATAGCTTCACAAGGGATAATGAAGGGTCGAATCCGAGCGATCTCAAGGCATATGGAAGGCCAGGAGTCGACTGAGTCGGATCCATGTCAAGGAAAACTCCAAAAGGATTTGGATTATGCACACATCCCGATGTACGCGGTTATATGGGTCAAACCCGCGTATGGACGCGGTTATCGGGTAAAAAGCCGCGTATATCATTTTTCGTATAGTTTTAGGGATGATCAAGGAAACATCAAAGGATAAAAGATGGTCCATGGGGTCTAAAGAGTCTGCAGCGGGACAGGGGAAGGCCATACAAAGTGTGATTCACCTAGAGTGGTGAAATCCGCTATAAAATCGCCCACAAATTTGCAGCCAACTTCTTTGATTCCAACATACAGGTTGTCATCTCCTTGAGAGACCGATTCTTCCTCTCCGCTACATTGTTATGCTGAGGAGTGTAGGGGACTGAATGCTGGATCTGAATACCACTTTGGGAACATATATGTAGTAACTTATTACTAACATACTCCCTGCCATTATCATATCTCAAAATCTTGATCTTTTTTCCAGATGCATTCTCAATCAAGGCCTTCAATTCAGTGAATTTTTCCAAGACTTCCGACTTCTTTTTGATAAAAAATACCCATGTGTATCTCAAAAATTCATTAATGAAAGTCAGAACGTACCTTGATCCATTCATGGATGTGATAGGCATGGGACCACTGATATAATAATGTATCAGTCCCAATATGCATGATGCTCGGCTTACCTTCCCCCGATCGAAATTATGCTCACGGTGCTTTCCAACAACACAACCCTTACAAATTCTAGTGGTAGCTTTGATGACCGGGAGGCCTTCAACCATAGAATTCTTCTATAATTGCTGCAAGTATTTGAAGTTCAGGTGGCCGAAACTCTTATGCCACAGTCTACTAACTTCATTTCCATGAGTTAGCAATGCGGTGGGCTTTGCATCCTCTATAAAATGGGAGACCTCGTAGGATATTGCATAATGGTTTGCAAGGCCTTTTGCTACACATTTTCTGGATGCAAGTTCTGTGATCTCCACATCATCCGGTTTAAAGGAGACTCTCTTGGTCACTCTCATATGTGTCATTTGATAAACACTTAGCAGGTTTGATGCAAGAGATGGTACATACAGAACATTGGAAAAATAACCATGCTCAAGATCTACAGTACCTTGTCCTTCAGATATGATTGTGGAGTCATCTCCCATGTGGATGGGGATGGATTTGCCAGTCTCCAAAGATGAGAAGGAGTCTCTTTCATCCATCATGTGGTTCGAAGCTCCAGAATCTATCAAGAGTGATTTGGACTTCGAAGTGCTTGCCATGAGGGCATGACCTCTTTCATGTTGTGGTTCCTGATCTTGCTGATCTCTCCTCCGAAATATTTCTGGAAGGTTGATTCAAATTGGTCAGATAAGGTCTTCTCTCTAGCCTTCTCATCCTTGGAATTGTGAATACTTTCCATCAAGACCTGCTTATTATTTAACACATTACCCTTGACTTTCATGTACATATCATGGTAAATGTGTTTGTCAATTTTATTAGATTCTCTATACTTACGTAACAATCGACACAAAACCCTCATGCGCCTCATCCACAGTATTGTTGTGGGAAACCTTTCCTCCCTAGTACCTTTGTGCTTACTTGTGGAGATCAAAACATCGAAAATCGTTTAGGAAGTATTCACTAGAATATAAATGCACAACTGTAGAATATTTTAAAAACTATTAATTTGTAATACATAAGAAACATATTGCACACATCCATTGTGTTTGAAAACATGGATTTTAATTGTAGGATGATGCAGCAATATTATAGATCATTTAATGAACAAAATTATTAATCTGTAATACATAAGAAACTTATTTGTCCAGAGACATTGTGTTAGAAAACATGGATTCCAATAGTAGGACGATGCAACAATCTTATTGACGATTTAATGATTTAATGACTTAATGAATAACCACAAAAAAATTAGATGATACTAATAGCAACCTGATATACCAAAGGGATTTACAATGGCACAATACATAGGAAAACCAAAAAAACTGCACATACCATATCCATAATGACGACCCTTTCTTTTTGCTTCCAAAGCACAACAAGCATGAGCAAAAAAGTGGATTTTCATTGGATTCCTAATAAAAAACCCATATTTCACCAACTTCTGAATATTTTTCCCTGCAATAAGAAAAGTAAACTTCAATACAAGTTCTGTGCAACATTTGAGAAAAAATATCCCCGTGACATGTACCCTATAAAGTCCGCAACATATACACTACTGTTAATAAATTTAAAAAAAAACTGGACTTTCACGTCAGTTCAACCCTAAACTAAAAATAGCTTGCAAAAGAAAGACAACCCACAGAAAGAGAAACATGTCTATGGGGAGTTTTAATCTTGATGAGGAAATATCACCTCCCCTACATAACTATGGAATCAAAAAACCAACTTTTACCCACATACGAACTTCATTATTTACAAAATCCTGTGAGACATATTTGGAAGTGATACAGATCTAAGTAAAAAGATCCATACAATAGAAAACCAAGCCCCAATCCCAAACAAACAATCGAACAAAAATAGAGAGCATATAAATATAGACAATAGGCACAACGCTTTGCCCTGATGTATATCTTATTTAATCAAAATGGAGAGTTTTTTGTTACAAAAACAAGTTTTAGTTGACAAATAATAGGTATTTGTGTTGAAACCAAAAATAAAAGGAACATAAGGAAGAAATATAGCCACCAGATTCGTTAAAAAAAACCACTCACACGAAACAAAATTGCACAAAAAACCAAAGACCCGAAAAAATTATCGTGGATCCAAACTGGAGAAATAGGATTGTATTTAACCTTAAACAATGCTCTGTGCATAAGACGAAGCACGGTTAACTCCATGGCCATAGTATAGAGACCGATTCAGGAAAAACATTTCAAAGGAAGAAGAAGAAACCAAAAATGCATCGCTAACTCTAGACAAGCTTTATAGATTTAACTGGAATTGGCCATGGGAATCTCGCTGACTTCATCGGAGTCCAACTAGACTTTTCCCTTCCCGCACTTAGAATTCTCATCGCGAGAGAAGAAAATTGGTTGGATATATTGATTGTTAGTATAGGATTGAGGATCATAAATTGTTGGTAAAAATGGGGTTAAAAGAAATTCTCTTAGATAAATCATTCTTTCTTTCGATAAGAAACTATATCATTGTCACTTCCATTACAAGGAACTCGATTTGATCATTTTTCCTTATTAGGAAAAAACTCAATGTTCATCGATACGGAAAGGGAGTTAACACTTGGTTAACATTTATAAAGAAAATTATAAAGATTATGCACACATACTTGCACACCATCAAATTAAATTGAAAGAAACCATTGAACATTTAGACATTACTTTGCAGTAGAAGACATGACAAGAATATCTTCTGAAATAGCAGTTTGCTTCATGTACATAAATATGAGAAAATGTCAACTGGTATTGGCTAAAAGGAAAAAATAGAATCAGTAATATGCATATAAGAGTTATCCTCCAATAATAATTTCAAATCTACAACATTCGTAGAAGAGTCTTCCTCTTCTCTGAGTAGAAAAACTTTTGTGGAAAGTCAATTAATTGGCCTGCTCCAAAATCCCATTGATGACACATGAAAATACAAGATAGAATGAAATGGTGTTCAAACCTTCAATGCGTTCCAGTGCATGTCCTGAAGAAGAAAACCCACTCTTCGCTCTTCAAATGAGTACTCTATATGTTGATTTTGGCGATGATGTTCATTCTGTTGCAGCAGCTGCTACTGATTGAGATTCTCTTGCTTCATTGGTTGCACCACATTGTGAGATGGAACATGGATTGATATATGAGAAGAGGTTGCAACTTGAGATGGAGTTTGTACAGGTGTTGTGGGTTGCATAGGAATAATTAAGGTCGAGGTAGGATTTGTAGACATAGATATTATTTCCATGGATCCAGGGGTTGTGTTCTCTTCGTCTGTTGTACTGATTTGTTTGAAGGTAGTAGACATAGGGATTTTAAGAGGAAGTATTTTCATAGGGCTTCCATTTGGAATCTTGTTCAAGTCTTTGGACGAGGAATTTGAATTGGACCGGGAAGATGTTGTACATACTGGAGAAAGGGGATGACGATATGGATGGGTGAAATTTGTTTCAATTTCTTGCCCTATCGTGGGATAAAATGGATGCTTGTATGAAGGAATCCCAACAACATCCAAACCTCTCTGTCCTGATGAAAGGCAAAATAAATTTTGATCAACAAAACTTAATACATAATGTCAAAGTTCTTATCGATCTGAATTGACCATCTGGGTCAATTTAGAATTTGACAAAACCCATATACGCATGGTTCCACCATGGAACTCCATTGAATGGATGAATTTTTTGTGGTGTTATTTTCATATTTGTGGGAAAAAAGAGGGTCCGATCCCTCTGGATTCATAGTAAATTTATGTTACTTTATTTATAAATGTTTAGATATGATAAGATCCATCATCCCATCTCTTTTTATTTGTAGGTTATGGTTAAATAGACAAATAGAACATCTGTACCTTGCTTCTTTGGCGCAATCAATCATTCTAAAAAATAATAGAATACGGCTAGCGTGTCTAAGAGTAATTTTGTTAAGGGCTTCATAGATATCAAATCTACTACTTTATATAATAGAAGGACTGACCTTGATGTAACTTAGAAGTTTCATCCTCCTGTTGGTTTAGCTGATTATACAAAATTCTATCCCTTTTAGTTTCCTTCAAAACTGGTGGAGTCGCTTGTCGTGATAGAGTTGCTGCTTTTCAAGGGAAAAAATCCAAGCTGGGAGATTGCAGCATGGCTCCCTTGAGAGACAGGCATCTGTTTCCATTTGAAGTAGATGGTCATTGACCTGTAGCCTTTTTGGCGCTATGGGGTTTTGCAGGACTAGGTTTTGACCAAAAGAGTGCTTCCTTATCTTTTATTAGTTGACCCTGAATCCTCTTCTGATACTGCATCAAATTCAATTCATGATTTTGTAAGGTGAATAATTTCAATCTTTACAATGATTATATGAAGTTTTCATGCTCTTAAAAGTCATGGGAGATGGATAAACATGATACCCTTTGCATTCTCCGCTCTTTCTCTCTCTCTCTCTCTTGTCTTAGAATGTTATATTCTTCTAACATTGATAAGAGGAGAATCTGGATTTACATAAAAATATGTGCATAGGATAAGAATTTTCTGTCTAGAAATGGAAGGGACCACCTTAACTATCAAGGCCGGGAATAACCAACTGTACTACTGCATTCTCATTTACTGAAATATGAAAATAAATTAGCTCTTTATAATACTGTTATTCCTAAACAAACGTTTACTTACACCATCATAGAGGAAAGGTTTGTCCCTCTCTTGCTCCCATGCCATTGTCTTGGAAATCAAGCATTCTAAGTGAGATTGGAAGTAAGGACTCAACTAATCTCACATTTTCTTGTGGGTTGTCCTAACCCAAATGACCAAATAAAAAGAGTAAAGAAAACATATCGGCCAAGAAAGATACACCAAGTAGGATTCTTATAGCATCATTTGTCCAACATTGCTTGTATCTCACCAGGAAGTTTGATAGCATCTTCCAGTGCCATTTCAACACACTTCAAGGTAAGGCATGCACCTCTGCTTGCATTGCACCAGTTTTCATTTTTCCAGAGCCATCAATATCCACACGTTTGTTTACAATGAGAGGAAAACGTTGGCAAAAAATTTCACAATCTCTAGTTCTTGTCATGTTTACCTTGTTATAATCTTCAAGCCAAATCTCTTCTTCACAGGAAGCGAACCATTTTTCAATTCTTTCCAATATTTCTTTCTTGCTAAATGCTTCTTCTTTGGTCTTTGCAATTCGCTCTTCAATGCTCTCAAGAAGCTCGGAAGGGTCAACCAACCCTGTGGATAAATAAAATGTTAGCAACATAATATCACCTAATAGATGGAAATTACTCCCAATAATCTAATAAAAAATCTGTTCTCCTTGAATTCTACCATTAATTATTTTTATTAAAATATACCATTACAAATGGTCACCAAAATTGAGCAGTAAAATAAACAACGCTTAAGAGAACTTACTAGAATCCATGGAGGAAATTGACTTGTCTAGTGTAGTATTACTTTCTACAATGAGATGTGGTCTACAAATTTCTTCTAACTCTGTTTGCTTCTTAAGAAAATGATCCTTCATCTTACTTCATTTAAGCTCCTCAAGCCTTGCAACCTCTTCTTCTGCCTGCATCATCATAATTTAACTAAGACTATAAAAAACAATCTAGCTAGCACCACATCAATATGTCAAAACCATGCATGCATAGGGTCATTCAAAATTCTCAAGCTTACATGGTTAATAAATTCCATCGATAGGGCATTGGGAGAACATATTTCTTTCTCTGAAGCTACAATGTTGCATGTGACATTCTAAAACATCCATTGCTCTTCCCTAGGGGTGTTCATTAGATTGCAAAGCTCAGGATAGTCGTGGCCAAATATTGAAGCTGTAAATATTAAGATAGAAAAAAGAATCAACACAACACACTGCATTATATTGCAATAGAGATAAGGGTAATAAAAACAAAAAAAAGGGATAAAAAATTGTATGGGAAAGCTCATGGAACTAACCTTCTGCATCTATTTCTTTTCCTCTTCTTGCAATGTTTGAATCATCACCGTCAGTATATCAACAATATATTTAATAATGCTCTTTGATTGTTCTGAATTGTCCAAGCTTGGATGCACATCTATAACTATGTAGAAAATCCAATCCAAGGACAGAGCATATTTCATGGATTTTGTTTACAAACCTGATGGATTTTAAGAGAATTTCAGTCCACATAAAAAAACAAAGGAAAAATAATAGATCACAAATCCATGGATACATATCCTACATGGCAAAGAAAATACAGATGACAAATACATAAAAGACAAAAGGAAAAAATAACAGATCACAAAACCAATAAGACATATCCCTGCATGGCAAGGCAGACTCAGATTACAAATTCAAGAATGGAACAATCCATCAATAATAAAAGGGGCTACAAACTATCATTTCAATCGTACCACAAATTTAATTAATTGAGAACAACAAAATTATTTATAAATTCAAGGGGTTATAATAGATTTGTCAACAATAACAAAATTCAAATCCCATAAAAATCATAAATGTGTAAAATTGGATCCTTTAAAAAAACAACTGGAATACAGAGGATCGCAGTCTCCATCATTCTCCTAGAACAAAATCAACTTGTTTCTAGATTGTTATTATGACACTGGTGCCCTGATGAACTTTGGGGCACTATGCATAACATAAAACCCCATGATACAAAACGATTTCCATTCAGAAAATTATCATAAGTAGCACTTACCATGTCTCACAGTGATATGGAACATGTTTCACTTCCCTTTCATGAATTCGAAGTTTGATCTTTTCAAGGAAATTTATAAAGCAATGTACATTTTTTCACTATTTTCTTACCAATATTTTGCAGCATATACTTGTTTCCCTGCTCTAATTGTTTTCTTTGTTTTTGAAACCCGGTAAACACAAAGCCTCTTTCGGGTTACCCCACCTGGAAACTATTTGCAAAAACATATAACGAAATAAAATGACATTATCAATACTTATAATCCATATATTGTTCTTGAACTGATGACATTAATATTTTTAATGGTGTTTTTAAATACAGTTGCAGATTCGTACAGTCCTATCCAAAATTAGAGGTGGATGAAATGACATATATATAACTCTAGGAGTATACCATATATGTGATTTTCTATCCAATTAGAGATATGGAAGGGATCAACAAAAATATGGAAATGGTAGAAGATATATGGAAGAGAGAAACACCAGACCTATTGATTCAAATTTTGGCAAGACTTCCCATGAAAAGCATCATGAGATTTTGAGTCGTTTGCAAAAGTTGGAAGGAGATGATAAAGTCGTTGGTATTCAACAATTAGTGTCCATGTTACAAGTTTTACTTTCTTCTACTTCAATTTTTCTCATTGTTACCTTGATCCATCTCAGTTACCCTTCATGGAAAACATGTGGATTAACATAGAAGGTAGCTATAATTTTCACAGACTATCCATGGATTTTCTTCCAATGTATGTTTATGTTATAGGAAGTTGCACAATCTTACTTTGTTGTGGTACAAAACATTTTAATATTTACATATGCAATCTCGTGGCCAAAACCTGGATAAAGCTTCCTGAGCGTCCTAAACCTAGAAAATGGGATTCAATCAGTCTAGCTTTTGATAAATGTAGTACATGTTGTACTGTCATTATAGGAAGGAATTCTATAGAAGAGAATATGAGTTTTGAGATATACAATGCACTCATTGCTAACATGATCAGAAGAGGAATGAATTCTACATAAAAATGATATAGGGGTGGAGATTTATGATTCCAAAACAAACAAATGTATCCAGTTTGAGACAACTGTGAACAACATGGTTTGACTTGAAGGGGAGGTTGTATAGTCAAATGGAAAACTTTACTGGGTAAATGAAGTACATACTGGGGAGAGTTATAGCATAGTGGCTTTCAATGTGGAGAGGAGAGAATGGCAGCCAATAAAAGGGCCACTGCAGTTGAGATATGGCATATTATCACAAACATTTGGTACTACACATGTTACATCCTTCAAAGGGAAAACTGTCTTAGCTTCTGCTAGTGATCTTTATTTGTGGGAACTTATAACAGATGCAGTTGAAGGACAGAAATCGTCATTAGGAAAAGAATTAGACAACGAGAACGATCTGGGAAGTTTTGGCGAGGAAGAATATTTGGGTTTCCTGACATGGTGTACGGACATTGAACTAAATGATAGTGGCTGTGTATTGGCATTTATACTAGTCACCCATGTCATAGTTTGGAGTGATGAAGGAGAAATATTGTAGAAAATATTGTTTAGAGAACTAGCTGATTTATCAGAGTCTTTGGATTCTAATATTTCAGTTTGTGCCTTTCAATTTCACAAGATTTGGTGGCCTTAACCTAAGTAGATCTAATATTTATTTTGCTATTTTATATCGTATGTAAAACTTTCAATGTAGCTATATAGCTCTGTTATTGATGGTCTATAATATTGTTTTGGTCTTGTGTTTCGATATTTTTGTAAATGCAGCAGATGGATGCTTTAAGGATTGTTAGAACTATTGAGGGAGAGTATATGTGTATGTTTTGTTTGAATTTCAACATGCTTTTTAAATCTGGGCCACTGTTTTTTGTTTTTACAGTTGTGCTATTTTGCATACGAAGGGATTTAATATAAAACACATGAATGCAGAAAGAGATGCATCACTTTGGGATTTAATATAAAACACATGAATGCAGAGATGAGATGCATCATTTTGTTCAAGTTTCTTTTAGAGTATATCAAGCAATAATCAACTTTAACGAATGTGTTTTTGCGTCATTTAGAGTATATCAAGCAATAATCAACTTTAACGAATGTGTTTTTGTGGTATAAAAGCACTGGGCCTTCTATATTTCAAATTCTCTTAGGATTTTGTTTTCTCTTTTTTTTTTTAACAAAGTTTCTTTTCGTCAACATTGAATGATTTGTTTTTTTATAAAAGCACTGGCATTTTTACGTTTCAATTTCTCTCATCATATTGTTTTCTCTTTTTTCGTTTGATAATGATTTTAGCAACTTATTTTCTCAGACTTTATCAGCTATCTTTCACTGATTTTTTTGTTTCAATATGGACTTGACCAAATAAAATGGATTTGTAGAAAACTGATATGCTATGCATTTTATCATTATTATGTAACTGATTTATTAATGATAAACCAATGATTGAAGTTTCCATCCTGATGAAATCCAAAAGCATTTTTCATGAGCAAAACTTAATACATAATGTGAAATTTCTTATTGATCTGAATTGACCATCTGGGTCAATTTAGAATTTGACAAAACCCATATAGGCATGGTTCCACCATGGAAATCTGTCGAATGGCTAAAATTTTTGTGGAATGCTTTTCAGATTTGTGGGAAAAAAGAGGGTCTGATCCCTCTAGATTCATAATAAATCTATGTTAATTTATTTATAAATGTTTAGATATGATAAGCTCCATCATACCATCTCTTTTTATTTTGAGGTTATGGTTAAATAAACAAATAGAACATTTGTACCTCACTTCTTTGGAGCAACTAGACATTCTAAAAAGGAATAGAATAGTTCTAGCCTGTCTAAGAGTCATGCTATTAAGGGATTCATAGATATCAAATCTACTACTTTCTAGAATGGTAGGACTAACCTGCAGATAAATTAGCAGTTTCACCCTCCTGTTGGTTGAGCTGATTATACAAAGTCCTCTCCCTTTTAATTTCCTTCAAAACTTATGGAGTCGCTTGTCATGATAGAGTTGTTGCTTTTGAAGGAAAAAAATCCAAGCTGGGAGATTGCAGCATGGATCCCCCGAGAGACAAGCGTCTGTTTGCATTTGAAGTAGATGGTCATTGACCTGTAGCCTTTTTGGCGCTATGGGATTTTGCAGGACTAGGTTTTGACCCAAAGAGTGCTTCTTTCTCTGTCATTAGTTGGCCTTGAATCCTCTTCTGATCCTGCATCAAATTCAATTCATGATTTTGTAAGGTGAATAATTTCAATCTTTACAATGATTATATGAAGTTTTCATGCTCTTAAAATTCATGAGAGATGGATAAAGATGATACCATTTTCCTTCTCCGCTCTTTCTCTTTCTCTTGTCTCAGAATGTTATATTCTTCTATCATTGATAGGAGGCGAATATGGATTTACCAAAAAATATGAGCATAGGATAAGAATTTTCTGTCTAGAAATGGAAGAGACCACCTTAACTCTCAAGGCCAGGAATAACCAACTATACTACTGCATTCTCATTTACTGAAATATGAAAATAAATTAGCTCTTTACAATACTGTTGTTCCCAAATAAACATTTACTTACACCATCCTAGAAGAAAGGTTTGTCCCTCTCTTGCTCCCATGCCATTGTCTTGAAAATCAAGAATTCTAAGTTAAATTGGAAGTGAGGAGTCAACTGAGTTCACATTTTCTTATGGGTTGTCCTGACCCAAGTCACCAAATAAAAAGAGTAAAGAAAACATATGGGCCAGGAAAGATACACTAAGTAGGATTGTTGCGGTATCATTTGTCCAACATTGCTTGTATCTTACCAGGAAGTTTGCTAACAACTGTGAGTGCCCGTTCAACACACTTCAAGATAAGGTGTGCACCTTTTCTTTCATTGTACCAATTTTCATCCTACTAGAGTCATCAATATCCACACGTTTGTTTATAATGAGAGGAAAAGGTTCGCAACAAAATTTCATGATCTCTAGTTCTTGCAGTAGTAAAAAATGAGAAATTAATGACTAAAAAAATGACTAAAATCAGGCTATAAACGACTATTTTTGAGTCGGTGACTAATAGTAGCAAATTACCACTATCTTATAGCTAGTCATATTTCACTAGTCATTAATAGCTTGACTTAGTAGTCATTAATTTAGTCATTGATTTAGTCATTGATAGACAATGATTTAGTCATTGATAGTCAATGATTTAGTCATTGTTTTAGTCATTGATAGTTAATGATTTAGTAATTGATTTAGTCACAGATTTAGTCATTGATTTAGTCACTGAGTTAGTCATTGATTTAGTCGCTGATTTAGTCATTGATTGCAACCATTAATGACCAAATATACGACTAAATAAACTACTAGATGTTGACATATTAATGACTAAGCTAAATACGACTAAGATACATAAAATTAGCTACTAATAGTCGTATATATGCGAATTTAGTCATTTTTGTAGTCACAAATTTATGATAGGGCACGGAGGAATCGAACCACCAACCTCCTGCCTATAATTAGGCAGGAGCTCTACCATTGAGCTAGCACCCTTTAAGAAGTTGTTATTGCTTGACAATGATGATATTCAAACAAATTTATGATATATATCAATCTACAAACTACATAATTATTACTATTACAACTTATGAGTAACTAGTATTTATGAAAGTAGTCATTTACGTAGTGGAGAATTGTAAATAAGGAGCTGCGTTGGATGATTTCACAAATCTCGACGTTTCGATCCCTACTATGGGATCATCATTAGGAGTCAACTGAAGCGTGAGGTAAAAGACCAAGAAGCACGTCAGTATTTATAGTTAGTGTGAAGCATAATAGGTTCTAGGTTTTTAAGTCGGTTTTAAGTTTTAAATTTTTTAAATTATTTTATTTTTAATTTTTAGAAATCATTATTATGAAAATATTATAATAAGGTTTAAATATCTAAATTCAGGCGCTTTGGGAACTTCTCCAAAATCCCTCCAGACACATCATTAGCATCATTGACTTTAGCCATTTGCATAGTGCATCTTTGCATCCTCTTATGCCTGGGGGGTCAACAGATTTTATAGACATTATCAGATAAGCATAAAATTTCAATCATTTGAGTAAAACTAGGCCATCTGAGTAAAACTAGGCCACCGTGAAAGCAGACCGGGAGAAAAACAGACTCTTCTTGTACTGTAATGAAATATGAAGCCAATTATGAAAACATGCTTGAAATTTTTTAAGATTTAGACAGTTAAACTTAAACCTATCTACAGCACAAGATCAATTCATGCATGGCCATTAAAATGTAAAAGCAGATAGGAAAAATTCAAAACTCACATAAAAATGATGAATTCAAAATGTATCTTTGACTTTTATTCAGGATATAAAGTTGATAATCCCTTGAATCTTGTAGCATTCACAATTAAAATCACAAATTATAATAGGTCAACGGCCATTCTATCAATTGTTACAAAGCAGTTCTCTATATTTCTACATGTCAGAAAATTATGACAAACAAACAGACCATGTACTTCAGCTTAATAGCAGTGCAAGTTTAAATTTTTCATAGTCAGCCACACTGGCATTTTAGTTCAAAGGAATCCTACAACCACAATGCACTTTGTAACATATCCATTGCAAGATTGATATCCAATTTAGAATTTGGCATGATATTAGTCTTCTAAAGGAAAAAAAGCCAATAGAAGAATACTTACAAGGACAGGTGTTAAATGCTCGTTTAATAGAATAACAAATGTAGCCAATTCCTGGAATCTAAAAGCACATTCTAGGAAGGACAAAAATAGGTTTTAACTGTCAAACCCCAGGAATGTATTGGAGCCTAGATTTAAACCTAAGAATACCTACAGCACTAAGCTTATGGTCCTGCTTAAGCACAAAAAATGTCTGGGTTACAAACATTTCTCATAAATATAATCACTTTGTTCACCATTAATGAATTTTTGAAAATAGATTTTAGCACACTATCGATCTGATTATGTTCTGTTATAAAATTACGCTACATAAACTGTCTTCAACTTTGAGCTATGAAGTTCAGGAACTTACCAATAATCATTTGGATTTCCTGATTCATAGGCAGGAGGAGGGTCAATAGTATTCAGGCTTCTAGGACAAGAACGAGTATTAATTCTCTTTTGCCAAATGGCAAGATCACCTTTTTCATACTTCTTTTCCCAGCACAAAAGTTCTGCTATTTCTTCAATTTTCTCTTGTTCCTATTGGAGCTCCTCTTTTGATCTCTGCCAAGATTGGTAATATTGCTTCCAATTGATGGGAGGACTAGAGAGAATCCAATATCCACCTGGTCTCAGGACTCTATCCACTTCTATCAAATACATACCATCTGCAAACAAATGAAGCTACACAAATCAATTTGACAATCAAATCAGTAAATTCAAGGCTCTTCTATAGCTCAGAATTTTAACTTTAACAAAACCATTAATCCTGTAAAAGTCCCCAGTACCATTTGCAGTCCAAGGCATCAAACACCGTGAACATTGAGACATGTCAAAAGCCCTAGAAGGGTAAGGAAGCTGTTGTGTCCCCATTACACCAATCACAGCAGGCACACCTCGCTCCAAAGAAAACTGCACTTGGGCTTCATGTGAATCCCTTGGTGCAAATGACATGGTCAAAACATTTCTCTTCAAAATTTATGCACCCCATCTTGCCACCTAAGCATGCCATAGGGATTTCAGATAAGGCCATATCCTCAAACTCCATAAATCATTGCAAAAACAAAATACAGGACACTACTGTATGCATGCAATTGATGTACAACCATGAAATGGGAAATCTACAACCATTTTCAAATCTGTCACTGTTTAAATCGATTCCAATTATTCGAGAAGCTCCTGCAATTATTGCCCCTTCAGCAGCCTGTGTAGTTAAAGGCCAAATTAGAAGTCTAACAGATAATTAAAGAGTAAACTAGTTGTGCCTAGAGGCATTCTCGAGCACAGGGGAGATGTTGTCACGTTTGTACAGCTGTAATAAAATATTATTAAAGAGTAAACTAGTTGTGTCCAGAGGCATTCTCGAGCACAGTATGGGGGAGTATGGGGAGATGTTTTCATGTTTGTAGGTGACGCTGTAGTAAAATAGTAATAAATTTTATACCCAACATGTTGATTTACCCAAAATTAAAATTAAATTGATCCCTCTAGACACTTGATAGAGCCTAGATTTGGATCTAGGTTGGTCATAATGATCCCAAAAAATTGCAGACATGGGAGTTGAACTGTAAAATAATCATAATTATCCTCAACAAAATTGCAGTTTTTGAACTTCAGTGTATACACATGAACAAAAAGGGAGAGAACACTTGTTTTTAGAACTTACAGCATGCCCAACACACCCAAGGCCAAACATTGCTACTGTTGAACCCTTCTTGGGTTTGGCTACGTTCAAAGTTGCACCCATCCCTGATTCCACAACAAAATTAATTTTGAATAAGAAATCCAATCAAGGAAATGATCATGGATGGTTTTATTAACAATCCAGCAAACCACACTTTAAGAATTGAATTAGCCACTTTGTAAAACATTATATAGTTTAAATCAGTATCAAAAAGTACAGGAAGTGATTTACCTGTTGAGACACCACAACTCAGAATACAGACTTTGTTAAGAGGAGCCTCTGGATTAATTTTGGCAACACAACCGACATGCACAATAGTGTACTCGCTGAAAGTCGATGTACCAAGGAAATGGTAAATTGGTTTTCCATTGATTGAAAACCTTGACTTTCCATCATTGATCATAACCCCTCTTTCAGTATTAATCCTTAGCAGATCACACATGTTTCTCTCCTATGACTTGCAGTGTCTACATTCTCCACATTCTCTAGTAAATACAGGAAGCACACTATCATCCTCCTTGAGGTCAGTCACCCCTTCTCCAACACTCTCAACAATTATGTGTCAACCATGTTATAATTATAATTATAATTAGTAGGCAACAAATCACCAGAAAATTCATATCATTTTTACCTCTTGAAATTATACATCTCTGCTACTATGACTAATCAAATTTTCTCATTTTTTTTTTAATACAAACTTCATGGCAAGAACAGAGTGTATACCCAGCTGCTTCATGTCCAAAAATGTGGGGAAGGAGAGGAGTTTGACCCTGCAATGAAAGCAATGTTAGACGTTTCATTATTAAGAAAATTTCAGAATACAGGCAAGAAGAATCAGTTTGAGAATACAGGCAAGAAGAATCAGCAAGTTTCTGAACAGTCAGTGATGGATTTGAGAGAAAACATTAAAGAGTTGCCAATTTTGTCAAATTTCTTTGAGCAACATGGTTCATTGTTTACGGTCAATTCCTCCTCAGTCATGGATTGCAGGCCTACAGAAAACAAGTATGTTGAGTATGTTCCCATGATTGGGGCCTGTTCCTATCCTTATAACCTAGCACCAAATAAAGATTCAATACCACAAGTAAATGCTGGAAACAAGAATAGCGGAAATGAAGGTTTGGGTTTTCAAACTGAAGGAGCAGAAAAGTATGAGGATGAAATGCTGTTGAACTCTCTGTGGGCAGAGGAGACAGAAAGGATGAACACTGGCAACTTTTTGGAGTCCTGAGATAGAAGAGAAGGGAAAAGAGGAAAGCATCAAAGCACGGTGATAATGTCCCCTGAAAGGAGAGATTTTGATCCTTTTGTTCAATCTCAGCATGAAGCAAGCATTGCTTTTGGTCAAGTAGACACTCAAATGTCAGATTTTGTATGGGACGAAGGTGATGGTGGTAGCCAGGAGAAGCAGCTGGACAGGGTTTCACAGGAAGATATTCTTTCTCCAGAAATGCAAGGACTATCAAAGTTATGCTCGTTTAAAAGAGATGAGAACAATACAAAATCGCTTTATTTTTTGCTCCAACAATCTGTAAATTTCCATCAAAGAAATATTAATTTCAGATTATTTTGAGATCCTTAAACCCTCATTTTCAATTATTTATTTTATCTAATTTTATGTATAACAGATCTGTAATTTTCAGAATATAAATTGATCTTTCAGATTTGTTTTAGCCTAAGAATATCTCTGTTTATTCATTGTTTAAAAGCTTTGTAAATATGGAATTTACTTGTTACAATTCAAATTAGAACCAAATTTACCCTAAGTCCATTTATGCCTTTCTCTCCTTGAATACACCTTGGACTTAGATTGTTGTCAGGATTCCCCCCTTTGAGCTAGATAGGAGAGCTGACCTAAACTGAGAGATAATACTATCAAGGTGACAGTGGGTAGTTTTTCTTAGTCACCCATGAGTTCTCACATGTATGCTTGGGACTTTCACATTGAGTGAGAATGTAGGAGGTAAAAAGTTGGAAACAGAGCCAATTTAAAAAGTGGGAGAGAGTTATTGAGGTGATAGTGGGTAACCTATCTGAGTTGTTCTTAGATCTTCACCTTGTGATTTTGGACTATAACACCATAGGTGAGGGTTTTAAAAGTAACAAGTACAAAATTGGATGATATCCTCATCATCAGTGCTAATAGGGCAGAAATATAATCCGAATAGCTATTTTATAAACAACCACAACCAAAAACATTATTTTCAAAGGATCCTGGGTGCATTCTCATTGTTATTAGATGACTAATTCATATAGATAATATCTAACTGAGCTTTATTTTTCATTTCCTGGAACACATGCATGGCCTCTTAATGAAAAAAAGAAATTAAAAATAGATATTAATTGAGACACTGCCCTGAATTCTTCAGAAAATTCAATCTGCTTCTTTATGACTCACCTGTATTTTATTTATGGCTTCTTGTGGGTGTTCAATTCAGAACCCAACCTGTGAAGTTAAAAACAAGAAATATATCCTCATAATCTAAAAATAGAAAGTGATTAATCTGCTGATTAGTGTAGAGACCCTAAGGAGACACGATCACATAAAATTTATTGAAGAACATTTCAAATCAACCAGCTTGGCTATAATGTATAGACATGAGCCTAATCCTCATGATGAAATTTTCCAAGGAGCTTTCACATAAAATGAGGTATTGAGTAATATGGAAAATGACAATCAAAGAAGAATGTTGCATACAATTTAAGAAGCTAACATGAAAATAACAGCGGAGTCAGACAAGTATCATTTGGCAATGACATGGAGAAAATAAAGGCAAAAACAAAGGTTGATGCCACTAGAAGAGAAGATTTAGAGAAAAATGTTTTTGAAGCCAAAGATTAGTTGAAGCAACGACAAATGCAAGCTATAGAGGAGGCCAAAATAAGGGCCAAGGAGGAATCTAAGAATAAGGGCCAAGGAGGAATCTAAGGAGGATTCAATTACAGAGCTCTGTTTACTCTTTTTTGCATGATTCCTCAATGTCAAAACTAAATATCCATTCAATTGATGCTATGACCCATTTTTCTCCAAACCAAGCCAGGATTACTACATATCAGCACTATGTACATCAACCCAGGATCAGTACAGCTGAGTGTTGCACTCAGATTTTATGGTTAAGACAATGTTTGGAAGATATTCAAGTCAATAGAATTCAACCTACACCAATATACTGTGACAATACCAGTCATTAAAGTATCTCTAAAAATCTAGTTATGCCCTAAAAAACTAAGCATATCCCAATCAAGTACCATTTTATTCGAGAACAAGTCAATGAAAAAAAGGTAAAGCTAGAATGTGTAAGCACAAAGGAACACGTTGTTGATATTTCCACCAAACCCTTACCTAAAGAAACCTTTGAGTATCTAAGGAAATAGCTGGGAGTTATCTCCCTCCTACATTAATTGTTGCATTAGTGTTTATCAGGTGTTCTATGAGATTGGTACCCATTGAGGCCACAAGACCAACAACAACATCGTCTCAGACAAATATTTGGTGATTGATGTCAAAGGGGGAGGAATTCAGGGGGAGATCTCTCAAGGGGATCTGCATACATCAATTCCAAAGGGCAAGTTTGTTGGACATTTTGGTTGGCATTGATGCCAAAGAATCAGTCTCCTCTTCAAGTCCAATATTCAAAGATGCCTATGAAAGCTAACTGCTAAGGTGGACAACCCCAAACTATGTGATCAAACCCATCTCTACTAGGATGTGGAGGAGTCCAATTATCGCTGTCAAAGTTGGTTGAGAATTATGTAATATTAATGGGTCTTTTCTGAATTGGTACCCTGATTTAGAGTATGGGAACCTGGTGCAACCTTGGATGAAGTCCTATATCAGTGACTAATATAATAAACAACCTACATGATTCAATGAAGTAGACACTATTCGTCACATGAGAAGTGCCCTCAGTAAATGAAATCATAATAACACAATCCATAGTGCAAATTCAGATACCCTAATCAACAGTTTCAACAGTAAAAAACTCAGTACATTCATTAGTATTGATAGGTTCATGCCCTAATTAGTAGTTTAAGTAGTAAAAGACTCGGTACATTCATCAACAATAACAAGCTCGGATTCCCTAATCAGCAGTTTCAATATATTCACCAGTAATAAGACTCAATCAGTAGTCAATTAGTAGTCAACGTGGATTGACAAAATTTTGAAAATGAGTCTATGTTAGATGCAACTGATAGAAGTACTGTCTACTATTGAGGATGGATATATCACTACAGCTGAGTGTTGCACTCAGATTTTATGGTTAAGACAATGTTTGGAAGATATTCAAGTCAATAGAATTCAACCTACACCAATATACTGTGACAATTTCAGTGATATAAGTATCTCTAAAAATCTAGTTATGCGCTAAAAAACTAAGCATATCCCAATCAAGTACCATTTTATTCGAGAACAAGTCAGTGAAAAAAAGGTAAAACTAGAATGTGTAAGCATAAAGGAACACGTTGTTGATATTTCCACCAAACCCTTGCCTAAAGACACCTTTGAGTATCTAAGGAAATAGCTGGGAGTTATCTCCCTCCTACATTAACTGTTGCATTAGTGTTTATCAGGTGTTCTATGAGATCGGCACCCATTGAGGCCACAAGACCAACAACAACATCGCCTCAAACAAATATTTGGTGATTGATGTCAAAGGGGGAGGAATTCAGGGGGAGATCTCTCAAGGGGATCTGCATACATCAATACCAAAGGGGGAGTTTGTTGGACATTTTGGTTGGCATTGATGCCAAAGAATCAGTCTCCTCTTCAATTCCAATATTCAAAGATGCCTATGAAAGCTAACTGCTAAGGTGGACAACCCTAAACTATGTGATCAAACCCATCTCTACCAGGATGTGGAGGAGTCCAATTATCGCTGTCAAAGTTGGTTGAGAATTATGTAAGATTAATGGGTCTTTTCTGAATTGGTACCCTGTTTTAGAGTATGGGAACCTGGTGCAACCTTGGATGACGTCCTATAAGAGTGACTAATATAATCAACAACCTACATGATTCAATGAAGTAGACACTATTCGTCACATGAGAAGTGCCCTCAGTAAATGAACTCATAATAACACAATCCATAGTGCAAATTCAGATACCCTAATCAATAGTTTCAACAGTAAAAAACTCAGTACATTCATCAGTATTGATAGGCTCATGCCCTAATTAGTAGTTTAAGCAGTAAAAGACTCGGTACATTCATCAACAATAACAATATCAGATTCCCTAATCAGCAGTTTCAATATATTCACCAGTAATAAGACTCAATCAGTAGTCAACATGAATTGACAAATTTTTGAAAATGAGTCTATGTTAGATGCAACCGATAGAAGTATTGTCTACTATTGAGGATGGATATATCACTACACCTGAGTGTTGCACTCATATTTTATGGTTAAGACAATGTTTGGAAGATATTCAAGTCAATAGAATTCAACCTACACCAATATACTGTGACAATACCAGTGATATAAGTATCTCTAAAAATCTAGTTATGCACTAAAAAACTAAGCGTATCCCAATGAAGTACCATTTTATTCGAGAACAAGTCAGTGAAAAAAAGGTAAAACTAGAATGTGTAAGCACAAAGGAACACATTGTTGATATTTCCACCAAACCCTTTCTTAAAGACATCTTTGAGTATCTAAGGAAATAGTTGGGAGTTAACTCCCTCCTACATTAACTGTTGCCTAAACACGGTCCGGTGTCAGCCATCCTCAAGACTAGGCATTTCTTGCCAATTGCGAGTCTGCCTCTCTATGACAGTATAGACCACTGAGCATGTAAACTATCTAGCAGAGCCTCTAAAATTTGAAATTTCCTTCAATCCTGATCCATGGGTCCTTTCCAATTCTGACTTTTCCTCAGTTCCCTCATTTATTTACCCACCAAGGGGAAAACATTACCAAAGGATTTCCTTGTAATGGAAGCATCCTGTGAGTGTCTTTTTTTAAGCCAATATTCCATGGATGCATCTCTTAAGTGTTTGGATTTCATAACTTGACCTCAGTGTCCATCATTATAAAGCAATCTCTAAAGGCTTTTAGTTGCAAATTTTGAGCGGAAGTTTTTTATGTGTTTTAAAACCCATTCCCAGCTTACTTGGAATTGGCTACCCTATTCCATTTATAACAAGTGGAATTTCTTGGCCCTCCCTCCTATGTGAAGGATGTTGAAACACTTCTTTCTGATTTGGTTAAGATTCCTTTTGGTCCCTGTGCTATAGACATCCAATACTCATGTATGCTCTCTAGAATAGATTAATGAAGGTTAATATATGAACCACAGGACAGTTACGACCAAAATTTAAATGTCAATCATATGTTTTCAAGATGAAACCTAGGTATTTGAATTCTTGAAATAATTAATGGGAAATATGATTTTGGTCCGATCTTTAAATTACTCTGCCAATCCACTTTACATTTCTGAAGACTTATTCATATCTATTACCATTCCTGTAGTCTTGCAATAGAGGTCCAGAAGTCCCTTAAGATTTTCTAGCTCCCTAACAGAACTATTGACTGAAAATCAATGTGTCGTCTACCAAAAGTAAATGGGTGATATGAACGAGTTTGTTTCTTTAATCCCCTATAATTCTGTTCTAGCATTTCATTAATTTAGAAAATTTTCTTTATTGGGATAAATTGTTTTAAAAAATATTTCACATTTAGCTTTTATGATTTTTCAACATAATCTTATTTGGGTATGCGTCCTCATATGGTCATCTCAATGTCCAAGTAACATAGATGATGTTTCATTACTATTGCACAAATCCCCCCCCCAAAAGGTTCCCAAAAGGTGTTTTTGTTGTCCATATCATCCCATTATTGGAGGTATACTGTTGGTATGAGGTCTAAACTCCACTCAGCGCAACCAGGGTTTCTTCTCTTAGCTTTTACATACCTCATATTTTTCCATTGTCTGCTCTAGGAGGACATCATGGATAGTCCTAAATTGTGCCCATAAATGCCTCACATACACAAAAATGGCCCAAACTAAATCTATCAAAGACGCAAAATAGTCAAATGTCTAATTGGTTGTCAATCCCTTACTCTGTGAGTAGTTGTTCTGATGTGAATAGAAATAATGGTTTTCTCTTCGGCAACACACATACATAGAGACTCAACAAGATAATCATGTCACTTACAAGAATTGAACCTAGATGGAGAGGGTGGCAATCATTATTTCTAACCACCCAAGCTACATCCAAACACATTCACGTTGATAGGGGATATTAGATCCAAAATCTATAATGATTAAGGTACAATCTTGAAGTTTTCAAATAATTATGAGGCCTAGATCTGTACATACACATAAACTTGCCAGGATTTTTAATTTAAGAATGAAAACTTTGCATAGGAAAGCAAAAAGTTGGGATGAGCGTTAAAATTAGTAAAGCTGTCATAATTATATTCTGGATAACAGAAGGAAAGAATATAAGAGAATAAAATTTTTATTAGATCGTCCATGAGGCCATTGTCCTAGAGAACCAAGATGCTTACATCCAAAGCTTTCTTTCTAGGAAGTGTAAATATCCTCTATGTCAGTTTATGCCAAGGAATGTTAGAAACTTTGTGAAGCAAACAGATAAGTTGGAAATATGATTTACAAATCTTTGTCCACAAGCTTGGTTGAAGTGGTGAAGGCTTAAAACATCTTTGCAAGGCTTGTTGGGTCTTAAAACTCATGATTTCTCCTAACTTAAATGGTTTCACTACATCTCATTTTCCATAGAAGGAGAATGAGTGTCAACCTTAATACTGTATACACCTCTTTCTACCCATCAAACCATCCATTTGTCCCCAGCAAGGACCCCATTAGAATGAAGAGGTGCAATATGTTAAAGTTAGTGCAGCTACGAGACACATTCTCAAAGAATGGTTTCCTAGTCAGTTGACTAGGACAGAGTAAGACCCTAGAAGGTACCCTAGGGCCTCCAGTAGTCTCCTGGGGTTCTTGGTCTAGGACCAAGCAGGTTGATGCTATGGCAAAGCCCCTAGCATGTGGCTAGGGCCCCTATATGCCTCTAGGGTATTTTGGTCTGGGACCAAGGATGTGATGTCCAAGTAGAGCCTGGAGGTGGAGGCAGAGATATATTCTGGTATAGGACCAGGGACACAATGTCCAAGTAGGTATTGTAGGTAGTTGATCAATTTTCAGTGTGAGACTGAAACTCAGCTTAGTACTGAGAACCATTCTGCGAGAGAATGGAGGACCCGGTTAGGGTCCAAGGATTGATCAACTTGATTCAGTGTGAGACTGAAACTTAGCCTAAGGCCGAAAGCCATTCATTAAGAATGGAATATAATGATGTCCCCTCTCCTAATCGTTTATTGCTAGGTTGATTCTCAAGGGACTGGCCACCCCTTGACGATGTCCCTAGTACCTAACCTTTAGGAGCAGTGTCAAGGACAAAAGGATTGTACCATCCGTTTGGATCTTCCCCCTTATACAGTGATGACAAAATATATAAAACTATGTACCTTGAGAGAGAGGAAAGTATTTGGTCTTGTTGATCTTATTTGATTGCTTGGTTCACTTTGATCTTGTGGTTGTTGACTCATGGTCCTAGCACTCTCACTTGTGTGCACCTTTGATTATGATGCCTCCTACCTTATGGAGTGTATGTACCTAATTGGTTATTAAAGACCTTTGGACCTAGCATTGTTATGGTTACCTTATGTTTTGTTAAGAAGATGCTATAACTCACTTATGGTTAACCCACTTATGGTTTTGGTTTTTTTACTTTATGATGGACCTTTAGACTCTTATTTTATGACTTTGTTATAAATTATTTGATTAATTATTTTATAGTCTTATTAATAAAATCATTATTAATAAAGAATCATTTTTACTTTTTAGTGGTATCTCATGTTTGAGACACTTTGACTTTTATTTTACCTAAGTTATTTTATAATTATTATTGAGCCACCTTTTTTTTTAATTATTATTGAGCCGCTTTTTATTTTATGATTATGTGGACCATCCTTTGTATATTATTGGACCATGCCTTTTAACTTGAAATTATTATAAATTGAAAACATTATAAATTGAGAGTCTCGACTTATCATTCTATAAGCTCTGAGATTTTATGATTTTGGCTCACGGCTTTCTCCACGGTTTGATTTTGACTGATGTTTCTTAGCACGGTTTGGCTCACGGCTTTCTCCACGATTTGATTTTGACTGTTGTTTCTCACCACGGTTTGGCTCACGGATTTCTCCATGGTTTGATTTTGACTTCTATTTCTCACCACGGCTTGGCTCATGGCTTTCTCCACGATTTGATTTTGACTATTGTTTCTCACCATGGCTTGGCTCACGGATTTATCCACGGTTTGATTTTGACTGCTGTTTCTCAGCACGGTTTGGCTCACAGATTTCTCCACGGTTTGATTTTGACTGCTGTTTATCAGCACGCTTTGGCTCACGGCTTTCTCCACGGCTTGATTTGGATTGCTATTTTCTCACCATGACCTGGCTCACGGCTTTCTCCATGGGCTTGATTTTTTTTATTGCTATTCCTTCACGGCCTGGCTCACGGTTTTCTCCATAGGCTTGGATTTTTTATTTCTATTTTCCCTTCATAGCTTGGCTTATGTCTTACCTTCACGGGATTGAATTTTGATTGTTGGCTTGTCTTCTTGGGATCACTCTGCCTGGTATTCCCCTGGTCTTCACCGATCTGCCTGGATTACTCGATCTGGGCTGCAGCAGTTTGCAAATTTTACCTCTATGTTATTCTGCATGGGATTTACTGCGATCTATTCTCTACACAGGCTGGGTCTTTCTATTTGATCCACCATGACTGGTTGCGAGAATTTGTTCACCGTGAATCTATTGATAGAGTGCTTGACTGCACATCTTTCACTCTGAGTGCATCTGTGTGATTCTTTTTGACTGCACTTCTAATTTGATTGAAGAAACTAAGGTCTGTTTACTCCCTCTCTCTCTCAAGGTACGTATATGGTTCAACCAGTTTGACTTGTCCTTTCAGTGACAAGATCAAACTCAGATCTAACTGAGTATAAGGCGGATCCAATAATGGTTAAGATTCTTTATCTTCTGTAGTTTACTTGAGATTTAGTTTACTACACATGTTATTTATTATTTTTCTGTACATGACAGTTGATGAAACATTTCAATGATCAACTTTAACGCAGTGACCAGCAGAGCGTTAAGTTAACGCAGTGACCAGTAGAGCGTTAAGTTAATGCAGTGACCAGCAGAGCGTTAAAGTTGAAATAAATGAAACTTATGTTGTTACGTTTTATTACAGTTTGAATTTTATCTCAGTTCTTTATATGTTCATGCATTGAATTTTATTATTGGTACTAAAACTCATCTAACCTACAAAAATTAACATGGAATCAGAGCTTAGGGTGTAGCTAAGTCTATTTTGTAGTCAACAGAAACTACAACGATCCTAAGACAAGGTCTATACTTCACAGAAGCTTACCTTTCAATAGTGACAATTAAAGGTTAAGATGACTACTCCTTTAGTGAAATCAGAAGATAGGCTTAAGGGAGCCTCCAACTTCAATGCATGGAAAGCTAGGGTTCTAAATATCCTAGAAGAAAGCGATCTAAATGATTTGGTTACTAGAGTTGTTGAAGAACCTACTACAGCCCAAGGCAAGGCAGCGTTCAAAAATAAGCAAGCCAAGGCAAAGCGAGTTATCTTTGAATCAGTTAAAGATAACCTGATGGTTGTGTTAACTCCGTTAAGGATAGCCAAAGAATTCTTCGATGCTCTAGCTAACCTCTATGAGAAGAAAGATCCTACTCAGAGAAGAGTCTTAAAGAAACAACTCAGATCAGTTAGAATGGAGAAAGACAAGAAGGTTGCTACTTTCTTTTCTAGGATTGCTCAGATAAGAGACCAACTCTTGGCCATTGGAGATAAGGTAGAAGACGATGATCTTGTGCGGACAATGTTTGATGGCCTCCCTACAACGTGGGATACATTCTTGGCTTCAGTAAATGGACGAGGGGATCAACCCAACTTTGAAAGATTGTTGCATGACTGCTTAAATGAAGAAAGCAGGATCTAAAGCAAATTTGTGCCCCCACCAGAAAATAATCCAGCCCTATTTGTCAAAACAAAGAAAGGAAAGAATCCCCTACCACACAAGGACAATAGTCAGGAACCTTGAGGTAAGCATTTCTTTAAATCAAGAGTTAAGTGTTATAATTGTGGTAATCCTTGTCATTATGCAAGGGAGTGTAGAAAACCATTTAACAAAAAATGGCACAGAAAGAAACAACATGTTTCAATTGGTACATAAGAAGAGCAACCTCAACAAAAGAGGTCTAAGGTTGAAACCAAGAATACAAGTCAAGGAAAAGAATATTACTTGGCCTCAACACTTTCAAGTCCCACCTTCAACTCTTCATATTCCTGGTGGATAGACAGTTGAGCCTCTAAGCATATGACTGGATTTAAGGAGACCTTGGCATCTGTAAAGGTCAAGCAGTTCCAGAAGAAAGTGGAACTCGGAGATGGAAGTACATTTGACATTAAAGGGGTTGGTTCAACCAAAATACAGCTTGATTCAGGTACATTGATTAATGTTGAGGAAATTTTATATGTTCCTGGTCTAAAGAAGAATGTTATTTCAGTAACAGTTTTAGAAGACAAAGGGTACTCTGTAACTTTCTCAGAAGGAAAAGTTTTGATATGGTCCAAAGGTAGAAGTATAAACTCAGCGATTGTGATTGGAGTTCGTGAAGGTGACCTCTATAAGGTCCCAGTACATGCCATTGAAACTCTATACCCTAGTCAAGCTTCAGAGATCAAGAGGGAGACATCTGTACTCTCTAGTCCCCAACCAAGTGAGGTTGTGGAAGATGAAAGAGTGATCTTCCATCAATGCTCTAGTGACTCAAAGATAGAATCTTATAAGACTTCTCACTTAGAGAAGCAAAGGGAGAAGGCCAAGAAGCCTACTTTCGATCTCATTAAGAAGCCTATTGAAAATATTCAAGGTTGCCCCAGTGAGAGCCATGTCACTGATTTGGTTTACTCCTATTATGGGGAGTCAATCCAACAACGATTTTGGAAATTTGATTTGCGGAAAGTAATTCTCAGCCATCAACGAAAGTCAACTATAACTTCCAATAAGATCTATGAGATCCTGTTTCATGCTATGATGGAGAGCTGTTTGAGGTTCTCAAGAAACCCTGTATTTGATGACAGTATGAAAGACATCGAGATGAGTCATCACAACGTAAGGGTACAATATGTTATCAATGTGCTAAGAATATCCCTCTTGTTGAGAGGGAGTGTTAAATTTAGTGCAGCTGCGAGACCCATTCTCAGAGAATGGTTTCCTAGTCAGTTGACTAGGATAGAGTAAGACCCTAGAAGGTACCCTAGGGCCCCCAGTAGTCTCTTGGGGTTCTTGGTCTAAGACCAAGTAGGTTGATGCCATGGCAAAGCCCCTAGCATGTGGCTAGGGACCCTATATGCCTCTAGGGTATTTTGGTCTTGGACCAAGGATGTGATGTCCAAGTAGAGCCTGCAGGTGGAGGCAGCGATATATTCTGGTATAGGACTAGGGACACGATGTCCAAGTAGGTACTGTAGGTAGTTGATCAATTTTCAGTGTGAGACTAAAACTCATCTTAGTACTGAGAACCATTCTGCGAGAGAATGGAGGACCCGGTTAGGGTCCAAGGATTGATCAACTTGATTCAGTGTGAGACTGAAACTCAGCCTAAGGCTGAAAGCCATTCATTAAGAATGGAATATAATGATGTCCCCTCTCCTAATCATTTATTGCTAGGTTGATTCTCAAGGGACTGGCCACCCCTTGACGATGTCCCTAGTACCTAACCTTTAGGAGCAGTGTCAAGGACAAAAGGATTGTACCATCCGTTTGGATCTTCACCCTTATACAGTGATGACAAAATATATAAAACTATGTACCTTGAGAGAGAGAAAAGTATTTGGTCTTGTTGATCTTATTTGATTGCTTGGTTCACTTTGATCTTGTGGTTGTTGACTCATGGTCCTAGCACTCTCACTTGTGTGCACCTTTGATTATGATGCCTCCTACCTTATGGAGTGTATGTACCTAATTGGTTATTAAAGACCTTTGGACCTAGCATTGTTATGGTTACCTTATGTTTTGTTAAAAAGACGCTATAACTCACTTATGGTTAACCCACTTATGGTTTTGGTTTTTTTACTTTATGATGGACCTTTAGACTCTTATTTTATGACTTTGTTATAAATTATTTGATTAATTATTTTATAGTCTTATTAATAAAATCATTATTAATAAAGACTCATTTTTACTTTTTAGTGGTATCTCATGTTTGAGACACTTTGACTTTTATTGAGTCACTTTATCTTACCTAAGTTATTTTATAATTATTATTGAGCCACCTTTTTTTTAATTATTATTGAGCCACTTTTTATTTTATGATTATGTGGACCATCCTTTGTATATTATTGGACCATGCCTTTTAACTTGAAATTATTATAAATTGAAAACATTATAAATTGAGAGTCTCGACTTATCATTCTATAAGCTCTGCGATTTTATGATTTTGGCTCATGGATTTCTCCACGGTTTGATTTTGACTGCTGTTTCTCAGTACGGTTTGGCTCACGGGTTTCTCCACAGTTTGATTTTGACTGTTGTTTCTCACCACGGTTTGGCTCACGGATTTCTCCATGGTTTGATTTTGACTGCTGTTTCTCACCACGGCTTGGCTCACGGCTTTCTCCACGGTTTGATTTTGACTGCTGTTTCTCAGCACGGCTTGGCTCACGGCTTTCTCCACGGTTTATTTTGACTGCTGTTTCTCAGCACGGTTTGGCTCACAGCTTTCTCCACGGATTGATTTTGATTGTTGTTTTCTCACCACGACCTGGCTCACAGCTTTCTCCACGGGCTTGATTTTTTTTATTGCTGTTCCTTCACGGCCTGGCTCACGGTTTTCTCCACAGGCTTGGATTTTTTATTTCTATTTTTCCTTCATGGCCTAGCTTATGGCTTACCTTCACGGGCTTGAATTTTGATTGTTGGCTTGTCTTCTCGGGATCACTCTACCTGGTCTTCCCCTGGTCTTCACCGATCTTCCTGGATTACTCGATCTGGGCTGCGGCAGTCTGCAGATTTTACCTCTGTGTTATTCTGCATGGGATTTACTGCGATCTATTCTCTACACAGGCTGAGTCTTTCTATTTGATCCACCCTGATTGGTTGCAGGAATTTGTTCACCATGAATCTATTGATAGAGTGCTTGACTACACATATTTCACTCTGAGTGCATCTATGTGATTCTTCTTGACTGCACTACTAATTTGATTGAAGAAACTAAGGTCTGTTTACTCCCTCTCTCTCTCAAGGTACGTATATGGTTCAACCAGTTTGACTTGTCCTTTCAGTGACAAGATCAAACTCAGATCTAACTGAGTATAAGGCGGATCCAACAATGGTTAAGATTCTTTATCTTCTGTAGTTTACTTGAGATTTAGTTTACTGCACATGTTATTTATTATTTTTCTGTACATGACAATTGATGAAACATTTCAATGATCAACTTTAACGCAGTGACCAACAGAGCGTTAAAGTTAGAAGAAATGAAACTTATGTTGTTATGTTTTATTACAGTTTGAATTTTATCTCAGTTCTTTATATGTTCATGCATTGAATTTTATTACTGGTACTAAAACTCATCTAACCTGCAAAAATTAACACAATAGAGGGAGAAGTTTATTCCACAACAACCCATGCCCAGAAGATCTGGCTTTGCAACTCCACAAAAAATGTTAAGTATGTATGTGTTAACTCCCATTACAATAAAATCAACATCTTTGCTGAAAATGCAAATCCTCACTAAACATTACAGTCCTTTTTTTGTTTTGCAAGTGTTATATAGCTCAGAAAAGCAAAGAAAATTGAAACCTTCATCTTAGTAATCAATCCAATATACAAATTTAATTCAAAAACCTCCAAAAATATCAAGAATAAATAAGAAACTACTTCATTCCAATGTAGACCATTGCATTCAGGTGAAGATCCCATCAATCATCCTCATCTTATGTAATGTCCTTCTCAATGGATTGGTAGTCCCCTAGTTGATTTTGAGAATTAGTAACAAGTGTTTAGAGCATTATATAATAGGTTAGGATCAACCTTATTATAATTCCAACTCTTTTTACAAATACTGATATTCTAAATGGTGGGACTTTACCTTGGTAACAACCTATGCCTCTTACGCCTTTTGACCTTACACTCACTCTGCCTTGGAAACATACTGAAAAAAACTAAGCCTCGGGACTCTTGGTAACCTCAAATATCATACCTACCGAATTCCTTAATAAACCTTGCCTGCTTTACCCCCCCTTCATTCACGCTCCTAGTTTATTCAGCAACAAAGCAAGCATCATTCCTATTAAAGAGCTATAACCTAGCCTAGGCTCTCCATCACCTGTACCAAATGATCCGACTCCCTAGCAGTTCAATTGTACTTTAGTGTTTAGGCTCAAGTTCAGATTTATGGTTGATGAGAAACATGCTGGTAGTTGTGATGAAACCTTGGAAAATTTATAGGTGAAGGACTTCCGTTTCTTAATGCCCCAATTGTTTTGTTATAGTTGTGGTTCAAGGTTAAAGCAACAGATTGGAGTATTGACTGCCAAAAGATTAATTTATATAGGGTGGAAAACAATAATGAGTCCAGTTGGGAAGAGAGAAGTATGGGCTGCAACTGAGAACACCTATTTTTCCCAAGAAGCCCTTGATACCACCTTGTCACACCCCTCTTGATTTCCAAAATGATAAGGAAGACAATGTAGTAAGAAAATTTATACCACTAATATCAGTCAATATTGTAGGCCTTTCGGGCCATTGATGAAGCATTTATTCTTCTTTATATTCAAATATAATATCATATAAATAGAAACAACTTTTTGTCCCTGAGATAGATGTATGATGCCTTGGTTTATGGAGGAAGATAAGTGTCATTTTAACACACACAAATATACATTTAATTCTAAATGCAATTATAAGGAATGGAATTAATGTCCAAAAGAGAACCTTACTTGTTTCCAAGTGCCTATATTAGAAAGATATTGGTCTAAACATGTTAATCAAAATGTTGCCAATTCCCATACTCTAAACATGAAAAGCTTACATACAACAAAGAAACTAGGTATAGATAATACATATCCTAAACATGATCTAGTTCTCTGCTAGGTCTGAACAATTAAACAAATCAAGGTGTTCCAAATTAAGGAATTCAATCACAAACATCCTCATTCTTTTTGGCGACAATTTTAAAAACTGTATTTTTAGGTCTTTTTAAATTGGCATGAACTTTGCAAAGGAAGAAATCTCTTGATATCCACTCTAAGAAGAAACATAGATATACTTGGTATGAACTCCTTGTGTAAGGGAGGATCTAGGTTGATTCTCATTTTCCTCTTCACAACGGCCAGGTTCTTACAACTAAGTCCAGTTTTCTCTAATACAACACAATATATATTATGATAGTAATTAATATCAACATAATTTTGTTACTTAATACCAGTACTGAAATTTTTAATGATGTGCAAAACCAATAGAGAATCCAATATTCCTTAAGATTGAATTACATATCATGGAGTGCATATGCTAATCGTTCTTTCCTATTTTGGGAATTCTGTTAATGATGGTTTACAAAATTATTTTTTTGTTTCAGTACTTATGTTGGAAAGGATGGGTATGTTGTTTGGTCTTCTAGGTAAGCAGTTTCTATGCCCTATTATGGTCACCATTGTAATTTGAATTAGCCTTTTGGTTTGTTGTTATAATTACAATATTGGTAGGTATTCCAATCGCAAGTCCCTTGCTGCACTATTAAATTGAGTAATAAAACTTCTTAGAGTTGAAATGATAGTTGTTTGGTTACCTAGAGTTATCATTTTGGCAGCATAACCTTTATTTCCTTGTGTCTTTTCAATATTTTAGCTAACACGCTTAAGACTTGTGTGCATATGCTTTCATATTTTATCATTTAGAAAATAAAACTACAACTCCATAGTTAAGTGCATGAGAACCATGGAAAAGGCCAATGGAAAGGCCAATGGAAAGGGGAAATGTCCAAGATAACAAAATTGTTGGAGAAAAAACATAAACAATCTAAGGATATTAAGAAGTTAATGAAAGAGAATGAATATTTTTAGTTCAAGCTCCAACAACAAGAGCAGGTTCTTTTTAGATATGATTGAAAAAATTAGCAGAGTTACAAAGCCATTGTGTTGAAGATGACAATCTTAGTTGTGAAAGGAATTAAACAGGTAGAAGAGTGCATGAAGAAGTTGTAGGGATACTCTACCTCTAAGGAGTTGTTGGGTTAGGGTGATAATAAATTGGAAGAACAATAAGAAGAAGAAAAATCCACCGCTCACAAAAAATCAACACTCGCCACCTAATATATGGGCATAATTACTAAAGAAAGTGTGATAAGCTCTTATAATCCCATTGTATTTCTATTCAACATTCTAATGATCCCTTTAAAATTGTTGAAAAACAAATTGGGTGCATTGTTTCTAGCCACTTGTGAGAGAAAATAATAAAACACAAAGGAGAGAAAAAGATGCAAGGAACCATTCATCGATGAAGGGAATTCAACATTTCACCATTAAGAACTTATTCCATATTGTAAAATGAAGAATAGCAATTCCACTTTGTGTTGGAATAAAAGTGTGGCGAATGATGAGTGAATTTCTTCAAACATAGTGCACATGTAGAGAAGAAAACCCAAAGTACCATTTCCCAACCAATGAAGATTGAATATAGTTGGATACCACCCAACAATGAAGCAAAGTTTGCAAGTTGAAGGTTATGTATTTCCTCAAGACTTCTGATAAAAACAAGATGGTATAATATAATTTCTGAAACCCTAGATTGGAAAAGGGTAAGAGAAGTACAAACATACAGTTCAGCATGCATAATTTGTAAAGTTGAGTTCTACATCACAATTGGTGTAGCACGCAGATCCAAAAATCATTTAGGAAAGAAAACAATTGTAGATTGTATATTCATAGCCAAGTAAGGCATGGTAAAATTTGTAATACATACTTCCATGAAAGAATTAATCAATTTATTAGCATAAATGTCATCAAGGGAAGCATTGTCATCGAATTCATAAAACAACAAAGATGGAACATGTTAGATGCGATTCTAACCTGCTAGTTATTACCTGGGCATGGACCTGCTTTCGCTGTTCTAGGGACACTAGACTAGAAGATGCCCTGATAATGCTCACAGACGCAACTTCATCGGGTCTAGTTCCCAAAGCTTGCATCTCAAAAAACAGTGCCAATTCCTCTTCGTAGTAATCATGTTGTGCATATCCTGCAACCATTGAAGTCTATAAGATCGCATTCCTTTCAGGCATTTCATCAAACACTTTATGCACATCCTCCATTCTTCCACACTTTGCATATCCGACAATAATCCCATTCCACGAAATAACATCTCTCTGAGGCATTTCATCAAACACATTGTTTGCTTCCTCAATACATCCATTTTTTCTTACATGCCAACAAGGAAACTATCCAATACTACATTTGATCCTAATCATATTTCGAGATGTAAGCCTATACTTGCTTACCTTGTTCCAAAGCTTCAACACCTGCACAAGCCTACATAATGGTGGCTAGCGTAATCCCATCAGCTCTCGTGTCAGCCCACTGCATCTGGATAAAGAGTCCCAAGGCCTTCTCCTCCTACCCCTGCTGTGCATAACCTGCGATCATGGTTGTTTCATTCAGTTATTTCTTCAAACACTTGGTATGCGATATTCATGCTTCAACACTTTGAATACATGATGATTAGCTTTGTTTGCAAAATAACCTATAGCTGAAATCCATATTTTTTCATGTGTTGGTGGACTTGGGTTCCCATCGCCATATATTTGGCTCTGGCACAACCTTCAAGTAGTGAGGCACAAGTATAAAATCGGGTTGGTTTATTGCATACAAATGTTGCACAATTGTCTTCAATTCGCCTTGTTTTTCCAACGTTCTAAGATTCTCTTCTTTTGGCCTTGTTTTGCAACGTTCTAAGATTCTCTGCATGAGCCATTCCGTCATTCAGCTTATTTCGATATGACTTGTTTGGTTGTGGGTAAGTGTTGTTTAATTTTTGAACTTTGCATGGATGAACTCGGTATAACAAGGAAAACTGAAACAAATTGGGTTACACGAAGTCAATTCTCGTCCTCTTAGGAAGCACCTAGTGGATTAGTTTGAGTGTGTACGATAATTATCAACTAAAACCATATTTTTGAGAATTCGATGTAAATTCCATCCGTCATACAGTGGTTCGAGCACTCAAGGATAAACTAACATCCATGTCATGGAGTAATGTATTTATCTTGGATTTGTGTGTTCTTCTTTGGTTAAAATATGGTGTAAGTGGACAACCTCAAGTTTAGAAATTTTGCCGATCTTACTATGACTATAAAACTTTTATCTAGTTTTTGGGTTTATTTTCATTTAAAAAATTAGTAAACTAAGATACAATTTTTATTTGGAAAAAATATAGTCCATTGAAATTTTGAGTATGTTGCATACCAACTCAAGTTAAGACTTTCAATTTAGTATTATATTGAAGTTTATTTTTAGGTTTATACTATAGTTTTCAAAATCACTAATATGAATGTGTAAGTAAAATTAAAAAAAAATGATTAAGAAAACATTGTAGAAATATGGGGATTTTGGAGGCACAAAAACACTTTCTATATACTTATAAGCAGTTGGGAACATATGTTTTCTTATAAATGTAAAATGGAACATGAGATTGTATGAATGATTGATATCAAGAGATTGATGGGTTTGGTCAATATAGTAAACTTGTTGAAAATGAAAAGAACTATAGCATATGTTTGTTTATGAATGTAAAATGGAGCATTAGATTGTATGAGCGATTGATATGGAGAAATTGATGGGTTTGGTCAATATAATAAAAAAAAAATTTCCATGATTTTTTTTATTCTTATGTTTGTGTGTGTGTGTAATGGTATATTTTGTAAAATTTATACTTGATATTGTTTGGGAGTTTCAAAAATTACTGTTATAATAGATTGGGTATTTATTGTTAGTGTCATCTTATCTGGAGAACTCCATCTCAAAAACTATACCAACCTTGAAGATACAAAACATGAAAAAATTAAATGTGAATGTGCTTGTGAGGGGGATATAATACGTCATCTTCTTGAGACTCTATCCAGACGAACATATCTTCTTATGAATCAACAACCCCTTTTCCTAGTTCATCAACCATAGAGTTGTTTTCTATGAAAACATATGCATAGGAAAGTTTTGTGAAATGGGTCATAAGTTCAGTTATTTAATAAATTGAAACCTTTGCGAAGACAATTTCATTTTGGAAGACCCCATTTATCTATTACATGACTTTTTAGAGTCCCAAAATTTCAATTTTCCATTGTTGGAGTGACAATAAAAAATGACTAACATAAATTACTAATTCATATTCTTCTAGCTAGTAATTTTTTATGCAGTGACTAAATTAGTCGTTTATGTTAGTCATTTTTAACTTTTTCACTTATTATCTAGTCATATTTGTTAACTGGTGATTAAATTAGTCATTAATTTTAGTCATTTATAGTTGGGTCAATCAAAATTGCTCATATTTAGTAGTAAATCACTTGAAAAACCTGTGGTGACTATAATTTTTAGTCACGTAGTAGCTAATTCCTCATTTTGTACTAGTGTTGTCATGTTTAACTTGTTTCAAGCCATCTCTCTTCTTCATAGGAATCCAACCATTTTTCAATTCCTTCCAAGATTTCTTTCCTGCTAAATTGTGTCTTCTTTGGTCTTTGCAATTTTCTCTTCAGCTCTCTCAACAAGCTCAGAAGGGTCAACCAACCCTATGGATAAATAAAAGGTTAGAAAAATAATATCACATAACAGATGGATATTACTCCCAATAATCTAATAAAAAATATGTTCTCCTTGAATTCTACCATTAATTATTTTTATTAAAATATACCATTACAAATGGTCACCAAAATTGAGCAGTAAAATAAACAACGCTTAAGAGAACTTACCAGAATCCATGGAGGCAATTGACTTGTCTAGTGTAGTATTACTTTCTACAATGAGATGTGGTATACAAAATTTTTCTAACTCTTTTCACTTCTTAAGAACATGATCCTTCATCTTACTTCGTTTAAGCTCCTCAAGCCTTGCAACCTCTTCTTCTACTTGCATCATCATAATTTAACTAAGACTATAAACAAACAATCTGGCTAGAACCACATCAATATGTCGAAACCATGTATGCACAAGGTCATTCAAAATTCTCAAGCTTACATGGCTAATAAATTCCATCGACGGGGCATTGGGAGAACATATTTATTTCTCTGAAGCTACAATGTTGCATGTGACATTCTGAAACATCCATTGCTCTTCCATAGGAGTGTTCATTAGATTTCAAATCTCCAGGATAGTCATGGCCAAATATTGAAGCTGCAAATATTAAGATAGACAAAAGAATCAACACAACACACTACATTATATTGCAATAGAGATAAGTGTAATAAAAACCAAAAAATAAGGGATAAAAAATGGTATGGGAAAGCTCATGGAACTAACCTTCCGCATCTATTTCTTTTTCTCTTCTTGCAATGTTTGAATTATCACAGTCAGTCTATCAACAATATATTTAATAATGCTCTTTGATTGTTCTGAATCGTCCAAGCTTGGATACACATCTATAACTGTGTAGAAAATCCAATCCAAGGACAGAGCATAATTCATGGATTTTGTTTACAAATCCGATGGATTTTAAGAGAAGTTCACTCTACATAAAAAAGAAAAATTAGGAAAAATAATAGATCACAAATACATGGATACATATCCTACATGGCAAAGAAAGTACAGATTACAAATACATAAAAGACAGAAGGAAAAAATAACAGATCACAAAACCAATAAGACATATCCCTGCATGGCAAAGAAAATACAGATAACAAATACATAAAAGACAGAAGGAAAAAATAACAGATCGCAAAACCAATAAGACATATCCCTGCATGGCAAGGCAGACCTAGATTATAAATTCAAGAATGGAACAATCCATCAATAATGAGAGGGGCTACAAACTATCATTTCAATTGTACCACAAATTGAATTAATTGAGAACAACAAAATTATTTATAAATTCAAGGGGTTATAATAGATTTGTCAAGAATAAAAAAATTCAAACCCCATAAAAATCATAAATGTGTAGAATTGGATCTTTTAAAAAAAAACTGGAATATACGGTGCAGGATCGCAGTCTCCATCGTTCTCCTAGAACAAAATCAACTTGTTTATAGACTGTTATGATGACACTGTGTTATCCACTTGAATGGCACCTCTCCGTCCGAGTGTCGACATCCCTCATGTTGGCACACAAAAGGACATCTATGGATTGAGGGTTGCCCAAAACACTATATATGGGATTATTATGAACTACATTCATCATCCATCTAGCTAGTTATTTTTACCCTTTAGCTATGTCAAGTCATATATGCAACTCTCTATATATGCAACTCGCATGTCATACGCGAGTCTCGGTTGTTGCATGTCGCGTATAGATGTATACGTGGGTTTCCTTTAGAGAAACTCACGGATCATCTGCGAGTTGCTAGTCTTGATACCTGCATATACCTACCTTTGACATTAAAAATAAAAACACGCGATTACTTGAGATTAGTTAAGCCATTTACCTTAATCTCCTTAACTGTCTCAACCTTCAAAACTGCCTTATTTCACCTAGTATAAATACAGGCCTTGGGGAGGGTGTTGGATACATACACTTGGAGAGCAAAGTTATGCTGGTGGAGTTTATACAGAAGTATTTGGAGCAGTGGAACTCAGAATCCTTTGGCTGCAGAGGAGTCCTTGTCTCAGGCGTTGGGTTGTAATATGAATTCTTTCTATTATTGTTAATAAAGAAAATCCTTCTTCCATATTGTGTCTTGAATGTATCTCATGTATTGTGGTTTGATAAATGTTTATGTTTCAGCATCCTGTATATGATTTATCTAACCTGTTTATATATATGAATAATCTTGTATTTGGAATATTGATCCTTGACAGGTGAAGGAGAAAGCATCCCTGAAGGCTTTGGAGGAGAAGCAGAGTGGAAGAGGACAAGCTAGGATCAACCGTCGTGTATCGGGTGAGTCTTTCCCATCCTCCTATTTCCTTTACTGCACTCTAGAGTCAATTGTCTGCAAGTTTATTGAGCATGTTGGTAACCCCAAACCTTCGGTTATAAGGTGTTTATTCCTGTACAACACACTGGTGAGGAGTCCTTGTCTTAGGGTCTTGTGGATTTTTCTTAGTTTTTGAGAAAAAATTTGTACCTATACGCGGGTTGCTCTTCTGCATAGTCGCGTATAGAGGCCTGCGTCCGTGGGTTGTTCTACTAGACAGTCATGTATCATATGCGGGTTTCCCTTCTATACAGTCACGTATACGCCTGGAAATAGGAATTTTTTAGGATTGGGTTTGCTTGTCCCTCTCTGTGTGTATTTCCTATTTCTGTGTGGAATTTCTTTATAAATGTTGTGATGTCTGTTTGAAGACCTGTTGGTGATCACACTTTGTGCTTTTTCGAAAGCCCTTGAGTCTCTTTTGCTTGGATTATTTTCTGTTGCATGCTGAAGTAGCTTGGCCTGTTTGGGTTGTAGGTTGAAGTGTCTCTGTCCAGATCAGTGATCAGGGTCTTGGGCTTTGTTTTTCCAGTCTGTCTTTCGATATTGGTTGGTTTGTCACTTGCCTTTATAAGTCTACAATGATTTTTGTCATTGTGTGCACCCAAACTAGGGTTCCTAGTCTGCTTTTGTTGGTTGTTTCTTGGTTCTGTCAGCCTGCTTTACTTCAGTTTGTTGGTTTTATACAGTTCATTAATTTCAAGTTTACTCAAGTATAGTGCATTTTACGTGCATAGTAGAGTTTGAGTATTTTTAAAAGTGAAAAGAAAACATTGTCAAGTTTTTGCATTTTGCTTTTGCATAAGTAGTGTTTATTTCAGTTTAAAAATATTAATCTCAAAAGCTACAAAAACATAGTCTTAGTTTCTTTTATCGTTTGCATTTAATTCATCAATATATATTTGCAAAAAAGAAAAAGAAGTTTGCTTTAAATAGTGTTAATTTGCTTTGAATACACCTTTACTTTCATTTACTTCTTATTGAGTCAAAAACACCATAAGTACATCACTCCATTTCCTTTTGAGTAAGAAACAACCCTTTAAAATGAACGCATAATTAAAATTTACTAGTAATTTTTGTTTTTAGGGGCCTTTCACCTACTAGCTTAGGCTAGACTTGTGGGCTAGGAAGTGTAAACTTCCCACAAGTTATAAAACTCAGACGTAGTGGACCATTCTTTAGGTAAATCCTTGAATTTATCGACTGTATCTGGGAAGCTCCTCTCAAACGGGAGTCAAGCACGAGGCCGCGTGGAGGCTTCGACAGAGGAGATAACCCTCTGAATCCTTGTCAAAGCGTAGATCAGGACTTTTACGCATCTGGGGATTCTGTCCTAGACAGAGTTTCGGGCTCAGCTACCCTGCCCATGCGTACGAGTTAGGCTTGCAACTGTCCCCCCAGACTGTTGGTATAGCTAAGGTAGCCTTTAGTCTCTTGTCTTTTAGGGTTCATACCTAGGTAAACTGGAAGGCTATTTCTGGTTCACCTTGAACGAGCTTGGAAGGTAACCCTTGTTGAAAGTGTAGGAGGGCGGTTGTGTGATTCCTCCGCTTGTGCCTAAGAACCACTTCAAGGACGCCAAGTATCATTCATCAGCTTTCTTCGGGAAAGGATATCTTTTACCCTTGTTTGATTGCTTGAGGCTTTAGGATTTTTTATAGTGTATGCTCTGTGGTTTTGCCTGTGTTTAGTTGGCCTTAGGGTGTGATTTGTAAAATTTTTAATCATGGAGGACCAACCTTTTAGAAGGTCAAGAAGGTTGAGAAACCTTCCTCCTCTCGTCACATTGGAGCCTCCACCTCCACCCCAAAGGCAAAGATTGGACACTGACGGTTCATTTGAACCAGTAGGAATAAGTGAAGTTCTTGGTGAACCAAAACTGATAGCTAATCGTTTTGATCTGGATACAGTTGAGATAGAAGAATTGCAGACTGAAGAGTTTGCAAGGAACTTTAACACCCCCTTGACTGATTTAAATGATCCTGTGATCGTTCAAGTTAGACCTTTTGATTCACCTGTATTAGGTGTCCCTGTGGGTAGGATCATGTCTTCTGCAGAAGAAAGACCTTTTGTGTTCACCTCAGCCATTTCGGCTGAAGGGGTACTGCCTCCCCCGGTAAGTGCCCCTAGATCTAGTCTACCTTCTACACCTTTGACTCCAGCGAGCCGGGTGGTTCAGCCACCAGTTCACTCACACCTAGCAGGTACTTCTGGTGACATGGTTACTTGGATCCCCAGTATACCTACTATTCCTTCTTCCTTTCCATATACTACCCAGAGTGGTCCGGTACGATCCTCGGTGTTTGTCCAAGGATTTCCTTGGAATGGGGGGCATATTCCCCCATCCAGTCCATACATAGGTCCGTCTCCTTCCTATGTAGGAGTGCAGTTTGGAAACAACACCTCTTATGGGAAAAGGTTCCAAACTCCCATTTCGGTTTCGTTCACGAGCTCTCCCTTTTCGTTGTTCAGCGGAGGGATTCCGGCTCCTATCTTTCAGACCCCTGTTTCTATGGGGATGGCTCGAACTTCTTATACTACACCTCCCACACACAATCCTGTGGCTTACGGATGGAATCTGTTTCAGAGCAATCTTCCCACTTTGCAACCAGTGGCAGGGGGCAACCCCACTTTTACCCATGGGAATTCGGGGGCAAGTCCCTCTAATCCCCAAGCTGGCACATTTAGTACCCCGGTTCGACCCAAAATTCCATTCCTAGCAACCTTAAACTTGCCAGATTTGTCAAAATTGATGAATGACCCGGTGAGGCATGACCACTTGTGGCCACCTGTTCCCACCAAATTGGCATCGGACATCCCTAAGTTCGAAGGAAAAACTGGTGAAGATCCTGGGGCTCATGCCACCACATTCCATTTATGGTGTTCTTCAAATTCGTTGAATGAAGATTCAGTAAGGTTGAGGCTGTTCCAGAGAACCTTAACAGGTACCGCGGAAAAGTGGTATATTGAATTGCCTTATGCTGCTTTCAGTAGTTTCTGGGACTTAGCTAGTGTGTTTCTTAGACACTTTCAGCTTCCGGTCCGATATGATTTCGGAACGGACTTGTTGTCTACTTTTAGGCAAAACAAGGCTACCCACAACTTGGATCACATCCAAGAGTGGAGGAGGCGAAAGAACCTTATAAAAGCCACTATCCCTCTTGAGTTCCTTTTAGAGTGGTTCCTTAAATCTCTGTTTCCCTACATATCTAAGGATGTATCCACCTCAGGAGTGACGAATGAAGAAGAAGCCATTCTCAGGGCCCAGCAGATTGGATTTGATTTATTCACAATCTGGGATCTTATATGATATTATCCCTGAGGCATCGAGGCCTTCGTACGATGCGGAGAAGCCTAAGCCTGGACCCGATGCCGATGGTGTGGTTGGGCTCGTTAACTCTCACACCATAGAATCTTTGACTAAGCAACATCATCAGTTGTCTGTCAAACAATCTATAGCGGAGGCAGCAAAGGCTGCCCCCTCCTCCCAAAGTGCAAATGTTTTTGCACAAACCTCTCAGAAGGATAATCAGTAGCCCGATGGGAAGAAAAAGAAAGGTAAGAAGGGAGAGGGAAACCAAAACAAGCAAAAGCCCGCAAACAATGTTGATGGGGGCAAAAAAGAAAAGAAGAAGGTCAAGTTCCCTTGTAATTTGTGCCAAGAGGACCACCTTACTCACCTTTGTCCCCTTATGGATCAATCCCAGAAGCTGCTTAAAGCTCAACAATCGGCTGTCCTGAAGGATCCTTTTCCCCAAGGACAGAACTCTACTTCAGCTTCTAACATAGCAGGGGGCACTCAAAATGCCCCTGACTTAAACTATATCAACATGGTTCGATCTTCAACTTTGTTGCAGACAAGGAACAAAAATTATGAGAAAGAGATTCTTGAGAAGGGTAAAGCTGTAGGTGAAACTTCTAACCCTCTCACAATAGAGAAGCCTTCTGAAATTATGCCGAAGATACCGAAAGGTGTCTTCAAGAAGACCTTGCATAACCCTAATGCTAGGGATTCTTCAAACTACTCCGTGGTTGAAGATTTAGCTCAAACCCTGTGTGCAATGTCATCTTTAGAGGTGTTACAGAGTTGTCCCGCTCAGCGGGATTCCCTCTTAGTAGCTTTAGGTAGCATGGACTCTTCGAGTCTCATGGCGAAATTTCATTTATCTGATGTTAAAATTCGCCTGCCTTACCATGTAGCCCTATCAATAGATTTCGTCCATGGTGGTAAGACCATTGGAAGGGAAGTTGTTGATGAGGGGGCCTCTACATGTGTTATTTCCTTGACCTGCTGGAAAGCTCTTGGATCCCCAAAGCTGGCCCATCAAACACTTTGCTTACTGCTTTTGATGGAAGATCCTTCTGTCCACATGGTATCCTGTAGGCTTTTGAAATTAAGTTGGCAGGCAAAGCAGTGTCTATTGAAGTATAAGTGATTGATGCTCCTTTGGACTACAATTTGCTTCTGAGAAGGAACTGGACTTATGCGATGTCCGCTATTGCGTCGGTCGTCTTTCGTGTAGTGGTTTTTCCACATGAGGGCAAGTTGGTTACTATTGACCAACTTGATTTTACCCAAAAAGGTCGTTTAGAATCTAATGAGTCCGCTGTGCCATTGGTTGATCAGGTCAAACCTGCTGCACAGAGCTTGGGGGTTGGAATGTACACATCATTTATGGGCACATTTGATCTTCCAGCCCCGGTTAATTATATCGGTTCTACTAGTGTGGGGAATTCCATCGCTACGGTTGTTGATAGGACTGATCCTTGGGTTCTCCCAACCCCCCATGAACTGGAAGTGCCCTTATCGGAAGTGGAGGTTGCTTATCAAGCTATCACTCAAGCCACTATTGATCCCATTCCAGATCCTCTAACAGTCTCGGATGATCTGGAAGAAGTCTATTTGCCTGTATGGGTAGAAAACTCTTCGCATTCTATAGATTGTTTAGACATGGTTTTACCTTTCGATGAAGCTATTCTGGAAGCCATGAGTGGATGTGATAAGATTTGTGAGTATCTTCATCATCGATCCTATTTTCTTCTAGAACTAAGCAGAATAGAAAACCAAAAGTTTCACATGAGACTGTCAGAAGATGTTGATATACCTATCAACCCTTTGCCTAGGGAAGGAATGTTTGCCGAGGGGAATATGGAAAATATTTCTGATACTATACCTATTAACATCTCTGTAAACCCTGATGTTGTGGAAAACATATATATAGGCGCAAACTGCTCTTCTGAGGAGATTGCTATCTATACTGCCCTTTTTAAAGAATTCCACGATGTCTTTTCCTGGTCATATGAGGAAATGCCAGGCATAGATCCATCGATTGTTGAACATGAAATCCGAACATATCCTGATGCCAAGCTGGTTCGAAAAAAATTAAGACCCGTGAACCCGCGCAAAGTGGCGGCTGTGAAAGCTGAAGTTGAAAAGTTGTTGAAGGCCAGTTTTATATATCCCATAGCTTTGATTGAATGGGTATCCAACCCTATTCCTGTTGATAAGAAGCAAGGGACTATCTACGTTTGTATAGACTTTAGAGACCTCAATAAAGCCTGTCCTAAGGACAACTATCCCACACCATTGATAGACCAGATCATAGATGCATGTGCAGGAAGTGAGGTGTTTTCGTTTATGGATGGTTTCTCCGGATATAATCAAATTCAAATAAAACCGGAAGACCAACATAAAACTGCTTTCATTTGTCCTTGGGGTACCTTCGCGTATAAAAAAATTCCCTTTGGATTGAAAAATGCTAAGGCAACCTTTCAACGGGCTATGAACTTTGATTTTCATGACATTAAAGCCATTGTCGAACCATACCTTGATGATCTACCCGCTCATTCTCATAAGAGGATCCAACATCCAAATCATTTATGGTTGATATTTGAAAGATGCAAATATTATAAAATCCGCTTGAATCCCCACAAGTGTGTATTCTACGTCGAGTCAGGAAGATTACTCGGATTCATAGTCTCTAGTAGAGGCATTCAGGTGGATCCTTTGAAAGTTGAGGCTATTGTAAATCTTCCTACTCCTCGTTCTCTCAGGAAACTTCAAAGCCTGCAAGGAAAGTCTAATTTTCTTCGACGTTTTATTGTTAATTATGCCAAGATCACTAAGGGTTTCATGCGCCTGCTCAAACAGGACACCCCCATTAGAGGAAATTTGGGGTCTAAAATGGGCCTTATAAGAAAACGTGCCAAAATAAGTTTTTGTGAGTTGGAATTCAAGAACCAATAGAATTTCAATAAAATAAGTCAACCATAATGGTTGAATTGATATATTTGTCATTAAAAAAACTACTTTTTTTGTTCGTATTTTCGACATATCTCATTGTGTTTTTACTCAAATTTAGATCGGGAGAGCTTGTTGGATGCGGAATTTGATTCCGCATCCAACAAGTACCCACACTTCATACTTTCGACGGACCCCGCTACCCCAAAAACAAGAAATACCTGAAAAAACATGATGATGATGTCACCATCACGTTTTTTCAGGTATTTCTTGTTTTTGGGGTAGCGGGGTCCATCGAAAGTATGTAGTGTGGGTACTCGTTGGATGCGGAATCAAATTCCGCATCCAATGAGCTCTCTCGATCGAAATTTGAGTAAAAACACAGGGAGATATGTCGAAAATACGAACACAAAAAGTAGTTTTTTTCTTTCTTCCTCCAAAATTAATCAATATTATTTTATTATTTTAACTATTATTTTATTATTTTCCTTAGGAGGCCCATTTTAGACCCCAAAATTCCTCTAATGCATTTGTATGGGATGAAACCACACAACTTGCATTCGAGGCATTGAAAAAAGCTTTGCTGTCGGCACCTTTATTACGTCCACCAGATTATTCTAGGGATTTTATATTATATCTGGCTGCATCGGAGTCGACCATTGGGGTAGTACTAGTCCAGGAGGACAATAAGCTTGTAGAGCATGTCGTTTATTATCTTAGCCGTGCTTTGGCCATACCTGAACTTAGATGCTCCCACATTGAGAAATTAGCCTTAGCAGCTGTTTATGCTGTGCAGAGGTTACGTCACTACATTTTACTGAGGACCACCATGGTAGTGGCGGATGTGAATCCGTTCCAATATTTTTTATCCCAACGGATTGTTGGGGGAAAATTTAACAAATGGATAGTCATTCTCCGAGAGTTTGACTTGGATTTCCAGTCCGCTAAGACTAAGAAGTCCTTAGTTTTTGCTGAACTTATAGCAGAATTTCCTACTGAAGAAGATGTAGTGGTTGAGGATGACTCATTCCCAGATGAGCACATCTTCCTGATATCCACTTCTGATCCTTGGTACAGAGATATTCTTATATATCTCCAGAATTTGAAGTACCCTGCAGCTTCCTCAAGGGAGGAACGACGTAAATTACGCCTTCATGCCAAGAACTACCTCATTATAGGAGATACATTATATCGACGAGGGATAGATTCCATTTTGCGTCGTTGCCTTACCCACGAGGAAGCCGAGATTGTCCTGAATGATTCCCATAGCGGAGCATGTGGGGGTCATTTAACTGGGTTAGCAACAGCCCAAAAGATATTACGTGCCGGTTATTTCTGGCCCACTATCTTTAAAGATTGTGTGGAAGCAGTGAAGCGCTGTCATCCATGTCAGCTTTACACCAGGAAGATGCGGTCACATCCTGCTCCGTTATTTCCCGTTGTCTCGGTAGGCCCCTTCATGAAATGGGGGATTGATTACGTGACATGCAACCTAGCCTCGGCTGGGGGGCATAAATACATCATTGTCGCTGTTAACTATTTTACGAAATGGGCAGAGGCAATGCCTACTTTTAAAGCCAACGGGGAAACAACAACTTTATTTGTTTTCAATCAGATTATAGCATGGTTTGGTATACCCAAAGTGATTGTCACTGACCATGGCAGTCATTTTCAAAATGACATGATGACGGAACTGACTACCATGCTCGGATTTAGACAAGAACATTCTTCTCCATACTATCCGCAAGCAAATGGTCAAGTTGAGGTTGTCAACAAGACTTTAAAAAATATCCCTAAACGTACAATTGATGCAGCCCATTCTAATTGGCACATCAAGTTATATCCTAATCTTCAGGCCTACCGAACTAACGTAAATACTGCTACGGGTTTCTCCCCTTTCCAACTCGTTCATGGGGTGGAAGCAGTTACTCCGATTGAATGTGAAATCCTGTCTTTAAAGATAGCCATTCATGTGTTATCTGATACGAATGAGCTTGAAGATCATCTGGTACATTTAGAATACCTTGATGAACGACATAGAGATGCGCTGATTGCTAATCAGGCTCATAAAAATAGGGTCAAAACTTAGTATGATAAATCGGTCAAACTTAGGGTTTTCTCTGAAGGGGAACTTGTCTTGCTTTGGGACCAAGACAAAGAACCCTTGGGGGCAGGAAAATTCAAGGCTATGTGGTTAGGACCTTATGTTGTGTCGAAGGTATTAAGTAAGGGCGCATATGAGTTAGTTGATTTCGATGGGAACAAGCCGCCTGAGCCTAGAAATGGGCTCTACCTGAAGAAGTACTATGCTTAGGCTTAGCACTTTTTCTTGTATTTTTACTGTATGTATTTTTTATGTACATTAGGTTGTCAGTTTTGTTTTTTATATTATCTGCTGGTTGTTGCAGATGTCTTCTGAAAGGTATTTAGGATTCTCTAATGGCGCCAGCCGTCACACTTGTAACCTAGCCTCAGCAGCATGGGTTATCTATTCTCCCTCAGGACAGCTTGTTGCCGCGGGAGGCGCTTGTCTAGGTCCTGCTTCTAATAATGTTGCTGAGTATAGGGTTGTAATTTAGCTCTTATGGGATGCTTTGTCATGTGGCATCACCCAGCTTGAGGTCCATTTGGATTCTCAGTTGGTGGTTTCCCAGCTCAATAAAGCTTATTAGGTACGAAATCCTATCTTATTACGTCAGTTCATGCAAATTCGTTTATTGGAAAGACATTTTTGAGGTTATCACTTTCAATCATATTCCACGAAACCAAAATTCATTGACTGATGCATATGCTAATTACATTTTGGATTGGCATCTCACACACATTTTATAAACATGTACTTCAAACATATAAAAAACACTTGTAAATAAACTGACAACAAACACCAATATATATATATATATATATATATATATGTAAAATATCTGTCCATAGATAGGTAAATTCTGATCCTCAGATCTCGTCATATACAAAATGTACAAAAATGTGGATCATAGTCCATCAAAATGTCCTAGAACTAAGCTAGACCACCCTGGTCACTAGGACCTCTTTGGTCCCCATTATCCCTCTACACTCTGGCTTCCTCAACCTCCTCGGCTTCGGCAGCCTCCACCGCATCTATGTATACGAGCACTGCTCTAACTACTCGTCTTAAAAGACGTAGCCAAACCGGTGGAACCCCCACAACAAACTCCTGCATGGCTGTAGGGATATGCTCAATCCATATAGTAGGTACTTGTTGGGTCAGCCTGGCCAACTTTCCCTCTAGTACCCTTATCAATCCTGGATCCTCGCCCATGACAGGACGAGCAAACATGGGAGGGTGCCCTTCGGGGCGGACTAGTCCAATATCTGCATTTTGACACATGAATAGGGTTAAGACTTGTACATATGTATCTATATATCATTCTTAAATTCATAAAAATTTGAAAATGATAAAAATTAAAATTACTTACCTAGCTCTCCCCATGCTCCTCCTGGAGGGAGGATAAGGTCGGGGTCACCTCGAAAGTCCATCCCGGCGTATGGAAACTACTCCAATGTCGGTAGCTGTCGTTCCCACTAGGTATAAAAGTCATCATCATAGACACTGTGTACTGAGTCTCCTCCTCCTTGACAGAGGAAGATGTCTCCCCACCTGCTCAACCTCGGCTGACATGGAGATCTGATCGGTAGAGGTATAGCAGGGCTCAGTGCTGGTACTCTCTCTCGAAGAAGGCCACTAATATGCTTGCATAGCCAAAGTTTTTCCGCCTTCCCCTCTTGTAGTCGGATAGTTGTCTCCTCATGATGGGGGAAACTCTCGAGCACCAGTCATAGAGAGCACCTATAAAATAGTCAATTTCCAGCCTCATTTGGTTCCTTGTGGCCAAATGTAAAGATGAGGATCCCGATATTCTCACAATGGTGCTAGCTAATACCTGGAGAGTAAAATATCAGATTTCTGCAACCGAAATGCTGGTTCCTCTTCTTTGAGTTCCCAATGTACAGAACACATCTACATAGTTTTGGACACTTAAGGGGTCACCGCCCCTACCAGTGCCCTCCAAGTTCACTGGCGCTCCTCGTCATGACAACCCGGTAATGAAATATATGTCTTCAGTGGTAAAATCTAAGGTTTCACCTTGTAAGTTGAAAATCCCCAACTCATGAACCCAATAATTGACCATGAACTCAAGTATGCGGACATTGGCCCGTACAGGCGATGTACGAAAGAATTTTTGCAGCCCGCTTGTGCGCAATGCATGTATGGTGGGCATGCTTTGGAGTGCCGCTTGATCCATTATTTCATGCTCCCTTTCCCTCCATTCCAGAACCATCTTTGACCTAGCAAATACAAGTATTTTGATTCAGTTATTCCATACCAAAATTCAAAAATTTTGATTCTATTGAAGTCTTTTATCCTTTGCGCAGCATATGTGACTGTCTAATTAGACAAGTCACATACTATACGTGACTGTCTAGTTAGGCAACCCGTGTATAGAACGCGTATACACGAGTTTCCATATCAGCAACCCGCGGATGCGTTGTGCTACAGTTCAAGATGCTTTTAAATATGGAATTCAGACTCAAATTTAATAATTGCTTGGATCAAAATGAAGAGCTTCAGGTGTAGGCTTACCTGCAATTGGCGGATTTCGATTTCGTCGATCCAATTGTCCACAATGATCGAACAAAGGTAGAGGGTAAAACTTGCTTTTTATGGCTCAAAAGTTAAAATGGTGAGTTTTGTTTTAATTTTCAAACTATTTATAGAAATTATATTTCTTAAAGTGGGTCTTTTTCTATAGTTTGAAATGTCAATCAACTAATACCATACTTATTTGTGCTTTGGAACAGGTTTTTCATCCTTACAAGGTGTTGTTGCTCCAATAGGGTGGTTTTGTCATTTCCAATACATTTTGGAATCTTTATTCAATCCACATTAACCTTAGCATTCAACATTTTGCCACGGACTATGGTATTCTAAGCCATTAGTCCCTTGTTTTTAACCATTGTTCTTCCGTGGCTAGGACCCCTTTTTCATGAGTATCCTTCTTATATGCCTATGTCATCCTTTGGTACTCATGCCACATCTGTTTCAGGTTCAGGGGTGTCCTCTTAGCTATTTTTCACGCCAAATAGAGCTTCTTTTGAATCTCTTTTTACGAGCTATCCCTTTATGGGACTCCCCACCCTTATGGAGTTTCTTTAGGCCCAGGTCTGAATCCTTCAAAATAGACTTGACTTCCGAGTTAACTCGTCCGTTCAAGCTCGTTAATAATATGTGAGCGGGCATCTGCATTGGTGGTAGGTTATCTCTTTCTCGGACCATGTGGAATAATACGAGAAAGGGTCACTCTCTTTTCTTTTGAATTGATAAGAGTATTCTCAGGTATAGGTTTATCACTTTTACGGACCTGAGGGACTAAATTTACGGAAAATGAACACCCGGTTTGAGCTTCGTTTTCTCTTTTTTTGTGCTCTAGACCCAAACATGAAAAAGATTCTGAGTGTAATTTGTGTCTTTGTCATGCTCGTTAAACACTTAAGAACAAAGCAATGAGTTTATTGTTGTAAGCCCCATTTATCGTAACCAAATGGATCTTTTCGAGTGATCTTGCTTTCCTTCACACTCGTAAAACTCAAGCCATTTTATGCTGTTTTGGAAGGAGCGTTGGGTAGGTGGTAATTTAACCTTTTTTGGACCTCCCTGACTAAATACGAAAAAGGTTCACCTTTTCTTCTTCGGAAGTTAAGAGAGTTCTTCTGTGGTATGTTTTATACTTTTTCGGCCTCAAGAGACTAAATTGGACGAAAAAGGACCCCCCTGGAGTCTTCTTTGGAGTTTTCAGACTCTCTAAATGTGAAAACACCGGCTGAGCATGTACTAGTTCAGGCTCATTAAATCCACGAATGAGTGACACTATCAAGCATTATTTTCCCGTCTCTTCAAGCTTGTTAAAAAATGAAGAGGGATTCGAGTTTACTTTCCTGGACTCGTTAAAATTTAACAGGGAAGGTAAGGAAGAAGTTTTCTCTTGTTTTCAGTAATGGCAGCATGTCCTCCTCGAACATAGCACTCTTTGTTTTCCGATATCCATGTTTCAGTGATTACTTTTTCGTTCAGCTATTACCTTGAGTTTCTTACTCCTCCTCTGGTCCGTTATACCTGGGGAATCTGATCATGTCTCCTACATGACAGATAGGTCTAGTTGTTCCATCTATAAGTTAACCGCTGCCTTGGGTCATCTCTGTGTTGTGCTCATTTTTCAAGGACTATACCCAATGTTTGATCTATAGCCTGATCCCCTCATTGTTATATTTGTTATCTATTGTGTCTCCCTTCTTTTGCCCAGTTCCTAGTCACTCTTGTGATCCGTTGGAGGATCTATTGCCTTCCTTATCACAGCATGGTTTCGTTTCAGTACTTCTTGATGACGAAGACCTAGAGTTTTGACGTTTGTACCTCAGGATTCACTTTCATCATTGGTGGATTCCTTTGCTTCAGTTGTTGATTATCATCTATTGATTGACAAACTGTTGAATCCTTTCCATGTTCGACTTCAGCTTACCCTTATTCACATGGCTTGGATTGTACTGGTTCTTTGGGATCCTTTATGAAGACCTTAGTTCCTCACCTATGGACTAAGTTGCGCAAGATTATGTTCTATCCATATACACAGCTTCCATATCTTTGAAGACTCATCATTATTGTATATTGTGGCTTCAATCCACCTTTGTAATATACGTGGTTTTTATACCCGTATCATATGATGTACTCAAATATTGTAAAGGAGCTAGTGTTCCAGTAAATTGAACATAGCATCCTCAGATGTAACTTTGTATTTGTTTCAGGTACTCTCTCTACTCCATTGGATTTCTGAGTTCTCCAAAAGATAAAGATTATAATTTATTTCAGCCATCGTTTCCCTCTGACCTCACACATTAGGGGGCATCTGTTATCCACTTTAATGGCACCTCTCCGTCCAAGTGCCGACATCCCTCATGTTGGCACACAAAAGGACATCTATGGATTGAGGGTTGCCCAAAACACTATAGATGGGCTTATTATGAACTACATTCATCATCCATCCAGCTGGTTATTTTTACCCTTTAGCTATGTCAAGTCATATACGTGACTCTCTATATATGCAACTCGCATGTCATACGCGAGTCTCGGTTGTTGCATGTCATGTATAGATGTATATGCGGGTTGCCTTTAGAGAAACTCGCGGATCATCCGCGAGTTGCTAGTCTTGATACCCGCATATACCTACCTTTGACATTAAAAATAAAAACACGTGATTACTTGAGATTAGTTAAGCCATTTACCTTAATTTCCTTAACTGTCTCAACCTCCTCAACCTTCGAAACTGCCTTATTTCACCTAGTATAAATACAGGCCTTGGGGAGGGTGTTGGATACATACACTTGGAGAGCAAATTTATGCTGGTGTTGTTTATACAGAAGTCTTTGGAGCAGTGGAACTCAGAATCCTTTGGCTGCAGAGGAGTCCTTGTCTCAGGCGTTGGGTTGTAATCTGAACTCTTTCCATTATTGTTAATAAAGAGAATCCTTCTTCCATATTGTGTCTTGAATGTATCTCATGTATTGTGGTTTGATAAATGTTTATGTTTCAGCATCTTGTATATGATTTATCTAACCTGTTTATATATATGAATCATCTTGTATTTGGAAGATTGATCCTTGATAGGTGAAGGAGAAAGCATCCCTGAAGGCTTTGGAGGAGAAGCAGAGTGGAAGAGGACAAGCTAGGATCAACCGTCGTGTATCGGGTGAGTCTTTCCCATCCTCCTATTTCCTTTACTGCACTCTAGAGTCAATTGTCTGCAAGTTTATTAAGTATGTTGGTAACCCCAAACCTTCAGTTATAAGGTGTTTATTCCTGTACAACACACTGGTGCCTTGATGAACTTTGGGGCACTATGTATAACATAAACCCTGGTGATACAAAATGATTTCCATTCAGAAAATTATCATAGCACTTAACATGTCTCACAGTGATATGGAACATGTTGCACTTCCCATTCATGAATTCGAAGTTTGATCTTTTCAAGGCAATTTATAAAGCAATGTAAATTTTTTCACTATTTTCTTACCAATATTTTGCAGCATATACTTGTTTTCCTGCTCTAATTATTTTCTTTGTTTTTGAAACCCAGTAAACACAAAATATCTTTCAGGTTATCCCACCTGCCAACTATTTCCAAAAACATAAAACAAAATAAAATGACATTGTCAATCCTTATAATCCATATATTGTTCTTGAACTGATGACATTATGATTTTTAATGGCATTTTTAAATATATTTGCACATTCGTACAACCCTATCCAAAATTAGAGATGGATGAAACTCCATATATAGAAATCTAGGAGTATACCATCTATTTGATTTGCTATCAAATTAGATATATGGAAGGGAAAAGCATAAAGATGTAAATGGCATAATATATATGGAAGAGATCAACACCAGACCCATTGATTCAAATTTTGGCAAGACTTCCCATGAAAAGCATCATGATATTTCGAGCTGTTTGCAAAAGTTGGAAGGAGATGATAGAATCGTTGGAATTCAAATAGTTAGTGTCCATGTTACAAGTTTCACTTTCTTCTACTTCAAATTTTCTCATTGTTCAGGAAAGGAACCCATTGACCTGCCGTGATCCATCTCAGTTACCCTTCATGGAAAACATGTGGAAGGTAGCTATAATTTTCACAGACTACCCATGGATTTTCTTCCAAACTCTGTTTATGTTATAGCCAGTTGCACAAGCTTACTTTGTTGTGCTGCAAAACATTTTAAGCTTTACATATGCAAGCTCGTGATCAAAACCTAGATAAAGCTTCCCAAGCATCCTAAACCTATAAAATGGGATTTCAACAGTCTAGATTTTGATAAATGTAGTACATGTTGTACTGTCATTATATAAAGGAATTCTAGAGCAGAGAATATGGGTCTTGAGATATATATTGCACTCATTTCTAACATGATCGGAAGAGGAATGAATTCTACAGAAAAAAATCATATAAGGGTGGATATTTATGATTCCAAAATGAACAAATGGATCTAGGTACCTTTCCCTTTTGAATCATTTGAATTTGCTTTTGATATTGGGGTCCATACAGACTTTTCCCTTTCCACACTTTAGAATGCTCGCCACTCGCTGCTTCTGCAGCTTCAACAAAACCATTTTTCCTGAAACTTCGTCTCCCTCTTGCGCGGTGGGTGAAAACCCCATATTCTCCCTCCTGCACGGTGTGTGAAAACCCTAGATTCTCCTTCTACAATGCGCTTCTCCCTGTTTTGTAATAAAAAAACCCTTAAATATTGGGATATTTATATATTAAATAAAATAAACCTCTAGACCCTTAATAGGCCCCCAAATTAATTTTTTTTTTAATAATTAAAACCCCAATATGAACGAACATGACATAGTATTGGTCCTTCAACGACGCCCCCATGTTAAAGACAGAGGGTTGATCCCTATAATTCATCATTAGTTCATAAATGGACTGCTCCCACAATTTGATATCTTCATCTATCTTATGTTGAATATTATGTAGAATGAACATCGGAAAGATTGGCATTTTGAGATCAATAAATCTCAACAAATTAGATTTCTCATTCAGTCCTGCATCTTAAAAGTTTAATGCCTTCAATAGCAACTAAACTATGTTATCAGTCACATATGATGGTGTTACTTCCGTTCTTTCTTCAACTAACCTAATTTCTGGTTTCCTTGCCTCCTAATTCTAGATAATTCCTTATTGAGCTAGTGATATCGTCATTTCTTTCACCTTTTTACACAGTGTATCTAACATGTCATTTACACCCGCAAATAGCTCGAAAATATCCATCTCTACAATCTTCCTATTTTCCTCTATGTTGTAAAGGAAAGTGTCCTATGGCTAGGGTTTAAGAGGCCATCAACGTACTGGGGTTGAAAGAGAGATGCACAATGTTTATCAAGCATATATCAGCAAGTTTCAGAGATAAGAAAGCTCCACACCTGATTAACTGAAGGCTGGTCCAAGCTTTCTCTTCAATCATCTTCTTGCTCCTCTCGCTCCAAGAGACCTGCAAAATGAATTATACCTTCCTCAAACCAATATGACCACATATAAGACAATGATAATCAAATAAACATAAACAAATGATCTGAATAACATCATCATATGATCAGAAACAGAGATTCAATCACACATTGAACAATGATTTGGGAAGAAGAAGGACATCACATCTTTATTAATCTTGAAAACAAGTACAAATATACCTTCTCTTCAAGTTGGCACCTCACGAAACCTTGATCTAGATCTTCTGTTTCTCTTCTCCAAAGAACTCAGCCTCCAAGCTCTGCAACACAAGGGGAAGACCTCCAAGGCAAAGGTGTGGGCAAAGAGAGTTCCAATTCCTCCAGCATAACAATGTATAAATTCCAATTCCCCTTTCATGAACCTCCCTACCTCTATTTATATGATGAAGAAGAGTTAGGGGCGAAGCCAAAGTGGTTACAACTGAAGGAGTCAGTTGTATAACTACCCAAACTAACTCAAAAGGCGTTTTTTTATGTTTTAATGTTAAGAAACAGATGCGCGGGTCTGAAGGAGGACAACCCGCGCATGATACGCGAGTTTACACAAGAGCAACCCGTGAATATATGCATGCACGACTTGCAAAACACAAGAGTCGCGCATGATGCGCGGGTTGCACATAAGGAGAGTCACGCATACACAAAAAACGAATTTTTAAGGTATTTATGGGAATTTTCAGACTTTGGAGTCTTCTGGAAAGTTTTAGCTAACTGAAATACCTTTCCAACGGTGCAGAAATGAGGTCAAACGGAGTTACATAACTCAAGATATGGGTCCTCCAAGATAGGTGTTTTTTCAGTGACTTTCATGAAGTGCCGACATGCGACGAAATCATGAAAAAGTGGTCACAGGCAGAGATGTGTCATTTTGAGCTATAACACTCTACCATATCATCCATCCTGTCAAATAGGATGTTAATATCACCATCTTTTAATGTTATTATGGGAGTGTCCCTCTATTCCTTTTGCTTGTTTTTACCTTTTTGTTGTGAGGCCAGAACCTTGTGCTTTTCTCCCATCCCTAGATTCGTCGATGCTGTACTTAATTCTTTCCTATCATCATGTGAATTGTATGGATTATCTCCTCCTATTTCCTATTCTTAAGTACTCTAAGGCTGGTAGCCCCTCTTGTGTTGCTCATATCTACTCTCCTATCACAGTTCTTGCCGAGAGAGATTTGTCAAGAGTTGCTTATCTTTGACAAGAACTTTCCATCCAACCGACCAATCCTGGACAATGGAATCTACTTATTATTCCATCATCTTATACATAGTTGTAATCCATTTCCTATGTGGGTCCCACCATGATTGTACATACATTTGGTGAGGACCTACCTCGAATCACATAATTTTCGTGTGTCGTGCTACAGTATGGGCCTCTATCCATGGAATTTTAGTGACATTATGTCGTAGTGCCTTCACATGCAAATAAAATTCAATTTTATTGTCTTCATTCCTTCTTTGATTGTCAATGAACCAGAGATTGACATATCTTTCCCCCAGATAAGGTCCAGATCATCCCATACCTTGGTAGTTTGGTGGCTCCACCCATGCAACAAAGGAAATTAATATAATCATTTAGGAGTATGTGAGAATATTTTTAGTTTTTCTACATTAATTTCATTAGGATATTTATCTGAAAGAACAACAAGAACAACAATATATCCAAGATACACAAGAGACACAAGAAATATATATTTTAATTCAGGAAGCAATAAAGGAGAAAACCCAACAAACTTCCCTAGAATAGTTCCTCCACCAAGACAATATCACAAGATGGAAAAACCCAGGAACAATATGTCTCTAGAAGATCTCTCTCTTTCTTCCTCATCCTCTCTCTCCTAAAGAACACATGAGAGAGTGAGTGTGTGTATAAATGAGGGAGGGTACCTCCCTATTTATACCCTTCAAGTGATTGACCTCCCAACATGAATGGGCCGACCACTAATCCTAATAGGGTTTACTTCTTCTAGAGAGACTCCGAAAGTACATTACATACTATTATACTAGGGACTATTTCCTCGACTTACAATGGAGGTTGTACCTCAAGGACCATGTAAAATAATGACATCCCGGAAGGAGGGAAACACATATCCGATTGGGGTACAAAAAAACACACCGGTGCATATTTTGTTACCAATCACATTGATTATGATTCTTCAAACATTGGTTACTGACATTGCAGCTAAATATATCAATTTTAGTGATTACGTTTGTTAATTTGATTAGTGTTTGGGTAAAGGCACCATAGCAACATTAGTTAGCAAAAGAACTGCATATGACTATTTGAACAATGACCACTGACATTGTAGTGAAGTATATATATATATATATATGAAATTGAAATATCATAGATGCAAACATCAATTGTAATGTTTAATCATCTATATATTTAATTAACAATTTACTATTTCACATGTAACATTTGACAATAACATTGAAGAATACAATTGAATAATTTATTTTATTTTATTATACATCAATAACACCGCATTTGTCATTGAAAATAACACAACATAGAGATAACGATAATAAAAATGTCAACATGCATGTAATTGTTACAATTATTGGTAACCCATTGTTTTCAATTCAGACAGTATGTCCAGTACATTATTATAAAAAATATATGATTTTCACATATAGTTATTTCAAAATATATAGCAAGTTACAACACCCTGCATTGACATCAAAATTAAATATGGATCATCATTCTCCGCTCGAATTGTTATTGGTGCTTGAGCCACTTGCATCACTTGTGTCATTTTGCTTAATGTTGTGTGTATTAGCTCCATTGTTGTCCTCTTCTAGTTCAACATCCATCTACAAAAATAAAAATAAAGTGTACTGAGTGTATCTACATTTATGATAATAATGAGAAATGAAATAGATAGTATACATGAATGTAAATTGAAAAGTGATGTATCTACATAGAAATAATCCAGTCATGAATGATACGCATTCCTTAAAAACCAGGTATCATGCCTTCCATCAACAAGTATTATGATGGATCCACTCCATACTTTGTTTTCTGCAATTTTTATTCCCATACATTAATTAATGATTTGTATTAATTATAAAGTGACATAAATGAAAAATATATATATACTTACAATATCCACCATTAATTTTTTATATGCCAACATATAATCACAACCCTTACTTAACCCAATCTCAATATATTCATATGATGGTTATTGTCTGTATGTTAACACTTGTTTAAAGACATACAAGGATTTGTAGTCAAAACAAAAAACAAAAAACAAAAAACAAAACCAAATATACAAATGATGACAACCTGTAACACCCTATTTTACACTAACTCTTACGATTATGATAACTAATAATGGGGGCAATTTAATGAAGAATGATCTGACTATTTATTTATTTGAGATATTAAAACTTTGAATGTACATACTTTGAGGGCATCTAGTTTTAGATGACCTGGAAATATGTGAAGCAATGAATTATTGATGAGATATGACCTAAGAAGGATTATCTTACATATTGAAGAGTAAATTATGACTATGAAAATGATGTCGACATTTGGTCAAATATGAATGCAATTATATTATGATTTTAGTGGTGAATGAAAAATAATGTGAAGTTATCATCAAATATTTAAAGTTGTATAATGTTTTATACTAATGAATGATTGACAAATGTTATGTAGCAGGTACTATGATGGTCTGTCGAGTGTGATCAGAAACGCAAGTACATGAAACACAAGAAAGCGTCAATACATATAGAATATAGCTGAGTCAATGACTATGGTAGGTGATATTAATCTTGTTTATAATATGATTATTGTGATGTCTTTGATGCAATGGCATGCATGGACTTTGGATGAGTTAGGAAACCTTGAATATGGAGGTCGATTGGATGTATAATATTATAGTTGAAATATTCTATATAAGATTTGATGCCCATGATGTTTTATGTGCAGGTGATGGGATTATGATTGCCAAATGACCCACATCAAGTGATGGGGATTAAAAAATATACTTGTAAGTCTAGTAAAAAAATGAAAAAATAAGTTTGAATAGTGTGTGGAAAAATCCAACTCATCAGATGCATCTATCGTGAGGGTAGGTTGTGATTCAGACACTTGAAAAGATTATACCTGGGGGCGTGTAATAAGGATTCGACCTTATTCCCCAAGAACTACCTGGCTCTTCCTAGGCTACGTGAACTAAGGTAACATTTCCCCAGACGTCATAACCAACTCCTCGTCTGTGGGAATTATAAGAAGGGAATGGGAGAAGCATATCACCTTGATAATCTTGGTCATGATGAGAATGCATTGATAATCAACATCAATTTTGAATCAGGGGGATTAATGAAATGTTTAGAAAGAATTTTAATAAAATGCTAAATAAGTTAAATAAATAAATCAAAATAAATAAATAAATAAATAACAATAACAATAATAATAATAATAATAAATGAATTAAATAAAATAAAACAATATATAATCAAGAAATTAGTTAAAAGAGTAAACTAAGAGAATTTGAACTAAAGTAAAATCCTAACTAATTCAAACAGAACAAGAGAACCTATGATAACTAAAAGTGGGTGGGTAATTAAATTAATCAATTAATTAATTAAAGAAAGAGTTAATTGAAGGTGGTGCATGGAATGCATTGTTATTAACGCAAGGGTTAATAAAAACTTGAAAGGAGGAAGAACTAGGATCTTCTTCTTCTTCTGCCCTGCCATAGTTTTGAGATCAAACCTATTTGGTGGCTTTGAGGCGACTGTGGAAGAGTGTGGTTCAATAAAACATGAGTGAGGTTGGGATCCTCCCAGCAACATCTTGGTGTTGTATTTATGTTTCTAGCCACGTGTTGTTAGCCCCATCGATATTGGGGGTCCCGGGGGAAGGAGAGTACCCATCATGGAATGGAAGGGGGGAGACTGGTGGGTTCTATTTGTTTGAAAATTAGTCCGAAGCACGAAAAAAATATTTCAAAAGAGAACAAATATTGGAGCACTAGCAAATCTTGGGGAGTTCAAAGGAGCTTATGGCGAGGATTTTGACAACAAAAACAACCGTCCGAAGCACTAACAAATATTGACAATTTTACAGGTCAGATCTACGGTTGTAAAATATGTTGTTTATTTTCTTGCACTTATCTAAGTAAAATTGAATTGATTTAAATGATTGTAAGTTATATTGTGTTCTAATTGTTTATAGTTGTAACAAGAACCTCTTGAATAGAGTTTAGATATGTATATGTATATGAATTGCTTGTATTAGCTTTTCGGAAAAGATTTTGGGGTTCTTAGTCTAAATTTTATGATATTCATGCATATTAGTTTTAAGAATTTTTGACCCCATTGAGGGTTGATACAAAACCACTACAAAATCTTGATTTTTATAACAAAATCACAAATACTCACGAACTTTATTATCAAACCCTTTCTTCCTTATCATCTTGTCTTGTGTGTTGATTGGGTTCTATTTTGTTTTATTTTCTACATTAGCAAACAAATTGAAAATTAATATTTAATGATGAATTAATTAATTAGATTTGCATAATCCTAAAAAAGAATGATTTTATACATTTGAAGCTCGTTGCTATTGATATGGATCCTCTCGCGATGGAATTATGTCTATTTTTGTGACCATCTCCTTGTACACTTTTTTGGACACCCCTAGTAGCACATTTTTCATATCGCCTTGTTCATCCTTTGGGATTTTCATAATCTTCCTAGAAATGTAAAATGTCCACATTAATCAATTTTTATATTGATATGAAAAATAAATAATGTAGCAGAACTAAAATTATTGAAGGAATGGCACTTTGTAGTAGTCATACAAACAAATAATTTCTACATAAACATGTATAGGAATATTACCTTTTCAATGATTTGTTTTAGTTGTTGATGTTTTTTCTATTCATGTATAATAGGTTCCATTAACCATTGATCTGGGAACGCCTCTTATAGTTTACATATGATTTGATTTTTTTGAATCATTTGATTGTTTTCTGTATTGTAAGTGAAAAGTATGTATGTAATTTCTTTCCACTATATATTTCGTAGTATTATAAAATTCTTTTCCCCTTCTATTAACTTCCAACACCACTCTAGATGAGCTAAGGACCAATTGATTGTCATTTGCATCTTCCGTGATTTTATTTTCTTATGATTTCATTGAAACGTGTTGTTTTCAATCCCTACATAACATTCAACATATGTGTATTATATTATTTGAATCATATTAGTGAATAATCATAGCTACTTTACTACTCAAATTTTATGAAATAATTCATATTCACTTCATTTTTATTCACCTGATTCATCCCTTTGCAACCTTTCCATCAATGTTTTGTGCTCTATTGGACTTAGATTGGTGAGAATATTATCGAGATTCATCATTTTTCAGCTCTGCATTCTACACATTAACAAATACATATTAGTGAAATTTACAAATAATTCAAATAAATTAATTTCAATACAAAAACTAATTAGAACGACTTGCCAAGTCTTCGTAATCCTGGATGTACTTCCACCACGTTGACTGGAATTTTTGTTCATTGAATGTACCAAGAATTATTATCATTGAACAAATTGTACCATTAAATACAAAATCTAACAAAATATTATCCCAATAAATTACAGACCTTTAAAAAAAGAAAACAACTTTGAAAAATGATGTGTTTTATAAATTTAGACCCATCGATGCACACACACACACACACACACACACAGGTGCATTTAGTCACATAAATGCACCGGTGTGTTTATACAACATAGTAGCACTGGTTGTGTACTTCTTCTTTGAATCAAATTTTTCGGTTGTACACTTGTGTGACATACCAACATAAGTTCATTGTGAACATCGTTCCACATTATTAGTTCTATTATACATAAACACACCGATTCGAGACAGTCGTAAACAGAAAACCAAAAAATGTTTTGTTTCCTAACTCGACAACAATGCACCTCTACTATATGTGCACTAGTTCATTTAGGAAAACAAAATGCACCGAATTTGACGCATCTGCTTTTTCCAAAATAACAAATAAAAAATAAAAAACTGGGCTCGAATTGATACAGTTTCGATTCAAATAAGGAACCCATATTGCCTTAATATTTCTCTATATATTCATAAATTCAATAAATATAAACTCCCTAAAAGGTAAAATCATAATTTTGCGAACGCGTAGAGGGATTTAAACCCTAATCTAAAATTTTGTAGCCACAACAAATGAAAAGAAGCATGGAGAAGAGAAGGGTTGAAACATTGAAGGTACATATAAATTTTTATTGTTATAAAACTACTTGATTTCTAAATAAGATAATAACATGTACAATCCTATTTACATTAAATTCTTACTACGCAGGGTTTTGTCTCATTCAACATACTTGACAAATATCGATCTTTAGAGTAATTGAGTTGCTCCAAAGGCCTCTTGCATAAGTCCATGTTTCAAATAGCTCCCCTCAAATTTTTGACAAAATAATGAATTAATGTTTTTTTTTTCTTTCCTTGTAAAGACATTGTTTATTACTTTTTTGAACTTAAAATTGCCGCCATTTTTCAGTTTAGGGCTTGAATAGTTTGTGTGAGTTTTTTTTTAATTTTCAACTTTCTGCATTTTAGTGAGACCGACTCTATATTGCACTAGTGAGTCACTACGTAATACGCTCCGGTATCCCATGGCTTCAAGAATTAATATGGTGTGTGTATACTGATTGCACGCATCGATGCGGTTGTATTTAAACAATGCACCGGAATGCAAATAATTGAAAAAATGCATCTATAAATATCAACTACCAAATGTAGCAGATATTTTCTAATGTGGGAGAGTTTGTAGAGGGTTAAAATAATCGTTTATTGGTGCATCTCTATAGGTAACACACCGATGCATTTGTATTTCGCGTCGATAGGAATAACTATGTATAGTGCATGTATAAACATCCACTACCAAATGTAGTAGATATTTTCTCCCGAGGGAGTTTTTGTGGAGATTATTTTCATGGTGAGTTTGTATTTTTTGTGAACCGGTGTGTTTGTGGAGTTTGAGCACACCCGTGCATGTATATTTAAATGGATGCACCACTAAAGAAATTCAATTTTGGGTTTTTGTGTTTTGACCTAAAACTATATATTTGTCCCAAGTTTTCTTCTATATTTTCAATGACAACAATTGCAATATTTCATAGTATATATATGTTGCTTAAACTCACATTTTTAAAACTTAATGGTTTCTAAACTATATTGAAATTTAGATTGGAATATAGTTCTTGAAAAAAAATTAGGATTGTAGAGACAAGTTTTAATTTTTTTTTGGCTCAAATGCAGGGATAAAAATTTGTAGTATCAAATGGCCGTTTCTTTAGATTCTAGCTCATTCCATCATTTTCAAATTTTAGCGAGTTCTCCCTGTCCATCTTGAGTATGTTTAGTTTTTCTTTATATTTTGGCTATTTATTTGAATTTATGTTACTTATCCATCTGAATATGAAATCATATCACTTTATTTTTTATTGCAGGATCCCATTTCAAGTTCGAGTTCATATGTAGAAGGAATTCCAGTGATTCCAAAAAAATTAAAGCTTTGATCAAGAGAAAGATATCACAAGAATTTCATAGATGAAAATGGGAATCCACTTTATCATGCAAATTGTAACATGCCATACTCAAGTCTCAATTTATGTACATTGATGATAATTCATCGTGAGATGGAACTATTTTATGACACCTTGGTACTTTGTGGTCGTTAAAAATGTCAAGGGTTACAAGAGAACCCTTGGCATGTCAGACTCACCCATTACACCAATGATATATTACCCAATGTTGATGGTTTAATACCCCTTACTGTAGTAAAGAATCCAATAGGTGATATAAAAAAGGCATGCCGAAACTCTTCCTTATTCTCTTTAAAAAAAATGGAATCTAAAACAACTATGCCTCATCCTAAATTGAAGAACCCACCTGCTTATGTTCAATCAACTGAAAGTTCTGTTGACCCAAAGTATGATTTGAATGTCACCCACCCCATCTCTACTAGAATATTAAAAAAGTTGTATGAGTTTAGGGAGAAACTATCTAAGTACGCATGGATGTCTGCCCAATTGTTGGAGTGTAGCGATTATTTCTCCCTTATTGTGAATTTGAAAAGTATATATCAAACTTCTCACAACCACTCTTTGTATGCGGATTGGCCATCTTCTCTCTCTATGCATAATGTTGGGACCATATTTGTAATGTCCCCAAAAATCGAAAAAAAAAATTATAGGCTAGTAAAAACTACCTATACAAAACATTATTCACTTGCGGAACTCTATCATACACTTCATGTACCTCTGTTTATTTGTAAGATGTTCTTATGTTTTGTCTTTTACTTTCAATCATTATTTTTAATGTATTTTACTTATGATGTTGTACTATTGTTTACTGCTTAGTATTATGTTTATACTTTTGTTGCTTATGTGTCATTACTATATTTATATGCTCCGTCCTTTCTCCACTCTTGCACTTGTTAATTATAGAGTCCTAACTTAACTTTTTTTGTAGAAACAAAGTGGGTGGAGTGGAGGGACTCGTTCTCCCATGATAGCTTGAGAGGTAAAGGTGTTTACTGGTTTGCAGGCTTACTTAGTTCTCTGAACTAAGGTGCCTATTTTTATTTCACATGCAGTTCACACCTTGCGACGGGGTCCTGTTTAACGAGTACAGAAAGTTGTGACCTTAAAGATCATACTGTTGGTTGACTTTGGTTCTTTTACCGACTCATAAATTATAACAGGTATAATTACTATTTTTACTTTATTATGGTTTCATATCTCATCGTTTATATATCTTAGTATAATTCTGTTCTATGTTTATTTTATACCAACTTGTTAACACTTCTTATGTTCTCCATTCACAGGTATATCCAACAATTAAATTTAGAGAAATAGAATAGTAAGTCTAGGGATTCATACATGAACTTGAAGCTCTGTTAATGGCAGAACCTGCACACTCAAATAACCAACATTAACAATTCAATGTAGATCTGACCTCTATTTGATGACCAAATCACTTGGGAACTACCACGTTCCGCCCAACCATGACCCGAAACCATTCCTAGTTTAAATACAGATCCCCCCGAGCTGGAGTTCAACATGTAAGTAGCTTAGAGCTCATAAGGTAGGGTTTCCTAATTGGTATTCAGTTTTGAATCAATTCTCCTTTCCTTGCAGGAGAAGGTTTCTCCAAAGAAATCACTTGAGAGTAGGATAGGAAGAAATAATAATTTCCCCAGAAAAAATCAGAACCCCAAGCCTTTCCTTGGCTTGAGTCTTTATAGACGGACTTTTCAATCAAAGGGACTGTTAAATCAAGAAACTTTGGTTTCTTGATTTAACCCTTTTCAATTACTTTGGGTAATTATTAATATTTTAACTAAGGAACTTTCTACTAGTTCCTAGTTGGACTTTCATAGACATTATACTATTTATTAATCTTTAATAATAAATATTAATTGATGGGGATTCTCTTCTTTCTTTCATTTATTTATATTATTAATATATTTACTTCTTTATACATACCATGTATAAATTACATAATAATAAAATACTTTGTTAACATTTGTCTGTGGGCATTATATACCATGATCCTTAGACTTAGTGACACTTCTTCATTAAGGCCAAGCAGGTAGATGGTTTAGGTCTACTACGCTAGGCAACTCTAAACATTCTTGCATGTTGTATTTCCCTCGTATAACATGGTATCTCTTCAGTACTTTGATGAGAATACAGAAATTCGAAATTTCATTTAATCACTTATAAATAATTTTGATGAGATCAATATTTTTCTCGAGTGATTTTCACTCGGAATTTATTAAATTCTTTCCAGTAACCCCTAGCGCTTACCATAGCCCATACTCAATGCTTTACAAGGAGTTACAATTTAGTGCAATTCTAGAGCTCCTTGCTCAACATCAACATGGAAGGCTCCAGGGCTTATGCCCAACACATCCAATTATCTTTTCATGTGTTCCAGAGCTTCTCGCTCAACACAAATCATCAATCACTTAAGTGCTCCAGAGCTCCTCACTCAACACAAAACATCTCATCAATCATGTGATTCAAGGTCCCTGCCCAACACAAACAAGCATATACATATATCATCAATAATTGGCTTATGCCCAATATATAAAACAAATCATCATGTTCCGAATGGAGTGGGGTCTTCCACCCAATATAAAAATAAAACATCCAGATAATCATCATAATCAATAGGAACATGCCTATAAGTGTTAGGTCCAAAATTTGGGATATTACATCCCTCCCTGCTTAGAACAACACCGTCCCTGGTGTTCTAGGGACTCGAAACAATATCATGAAACAAGGCGGGGTAAGCCTTTCTCATGGTGGCCTCATTCTCCCAAGTATCCTCATCAGCCTCAAAGTGCTTCCACTGCACTTTCAATTGGACTACGGTGCACTTCCAGAGCTGCACCTCTCTCTTGTCCAAAATATGAGTAGCCTCAGGGGAAAACTCCCCTTAAGGTTCCACCTGTAATAGGGACCAATCAACAACATGTTTAGTATCATAAACATATTTCTTTAAAAAAGATGCATGCAAAACATTGTGGACTCTTACATGCAATGCTAGTTCATAATCCAATGGCCCTTTCTTGGCCAGTATTTCAAAAGGTCCGCAAAATATAGGTGCTAACTTACCACACCTACCCAAGCTCAACAAGCTGCATTTGGATTTTACTTTTAAGTAAACACGATCGCCTATTTGAAAGTCCTTATCTTTTCTTTTCCAATCCGCTTAACTTTTCTGGCGGTCCTGTGCTTCTTTAAGGTTCACCTAGACCTTGGTAGCCAATTGTTCCAAGTCCATCAACAAATCAGGCCCTAACATGAACTAATCCACCGGGCTATCCCAAGTAACTGGTGTTCTACACTTCCGGCCATAGAGTACCTCAAAGGGACTCATCTTGGCGGAAGTCTGATAACCATTTTTATATGCAATCTCTGCGATGTGCAGGTAATCCTCGCACTTCGTGGGATTGTTCATGACATACATTTGGAGCATGTTTTCAACAATTTGGTTTACTCTCTCTATTTTCCCATCTGTCTACGGGTGATATGCAGTGCTGATGTTCAACTGTGTCTCCAATATGGAGAATAAATATCTCCAAAATTTTCCTGTAAACTTAACATATCGATCCGAGATAATTTCCTTGGGTATCCCATACAATCTAAATATCTCTTTCAAGAAGATATCAGCAATGTTCATGGCTTTGTAGGTCAATTTCACAGGAATGAAGTGTGCTGCCTTTGACAACTTGTTGATGAACACAAAAATAGAATCATTTTTCTTCTTACTTTTCGGTAAATCGGTGATAAAGTCCATACTAATAACCTCCCACTTCCATTTTGGAATGGGCAACAGCTGCAGTAATCCTGCAGGATGCTGATGCTCAGCCTTGACTAGCTGGCACTCCTGACATTTTGCAATAAACATTGCAATGTATGCCTTTAAATTAGGCCAGACAAAAGTGTCTCTTGATAACGGATATCATCTTTTGATATCTCGGGTGCCCGATGAAATTATGTGAGGATGTTGAACCAAAGGTCCCCTCCATCTGGAACATACAAGCGATCCTTGGACCATAGCAGTCCGGATTCGTCTACCTTGTATTCTTTTTTTTGTTGAAACAACCTGTCCTCCCGGAATTTCTTGAGGGTCTCTACATAGAAAGGGTCAACTCCATTGGCCATTCTAATATTTTCATGCAAATATGCATCGGTTTGACTCAGTATCACCTCATAAATCATATGAGTTCATCGGCTTAAAGCATCAGCAACCTTATTCCCCTTGCCCTTAATGTGATTAAGCTTGAAATGGTACTCGCTGAAGAAAGCCAACCATCTGGCCTGCCTCGCATTCAGATCCGGTTGATCAAATAAGTATTTTAGACTCATATTGTCTGTCTTCAGAAAGGAATTTCCTTCCCATGAGGTAGTGCCTCGACATACTCAAAGCATGGATGATGGAAGCTTAGGGTGATTCTGCTCATGCTCTTTTAACTTTTGTGACTCATAGCAGATCACGTGATCATTTTGCAAAATGAATCCTCCAAGTAATTCCTTGCTTGCATCTATGCAATCAACGAAATCCCCATCGGGAAATGCAATCTGTAACATCGGTGCGGTCATCAAAATATGCTTAATCTTTTGAAAACTTTCTTCACACTTAGCGGTCCATAAGAACTTACTTGCTTTCTTCTGCAAAGTGGTCATGGGGCAAGCGATTCTTGAGAAGTTCTAAATGAGATTTCGATAATATCTGGCTAATCCCAAGAATGACCTAATGTCAGTGACACTAGTAGGGGTAGGCCAATCCTTTATGGATTTAATATGTTATGAGTCCATAGCTATCACTGTCTCGGAGATAATGTGACCTAGATACTGTATCTGTGGTTTGTAAAAATCGCATTTACTAAACTTAGCGTAAAGATGTTGTTCTCTCAACACTTGTAGTACTACGCGAAGGTGTTCTTCATGTTCTTCTTTATTCTTGGAATCAAACTAGTATGTCATCTATAAATACTAGGAGAAACTTATCTAGATACCTACCAAATATGTTGTTCATCATACACATAAAGTTTGCGGGTGCATTGGTCAACCCAAATGGAATCACTACAAACTTGTAGTGCTCGTACCTTGTACGAAAGGCAGTTTTGTGAATATCTTCATTGCGAATACGTACCTGATGGTATTCGGATCGCAGGTCAATCTTTGAAAAGATTCTATCTCCTCCCACCTGATTGAACAAGTCATCGATCATGGGGAGTGGGTAACGGTTCTTGATAGTCATTTTGTTCAACTTTCGGTAATTGATGCACATCAGCATCGTACCATCTTTCTTCTTTACGAATAAAATCGGTGCTCCCCAAGGGGACACACTGGGTCAGATATACCCTTTCTCTATCAACTCCTACAACTGCAGTTTGAGTTCCACCAACTCAGGTGCACTCATGTGGTAAGGGGATTTGGAGGGTAGAACTGATCCTGGGGTCAGTTCGATGGAAAAGTCTAGGTCTGATTTTAGAGGTAATCCGAGGATTTCCTTGGGAAATGCATCCTTGAATTCTTTAAGAACAAGGAAGTCTTCTATGCGTTGTTCTGTATCAGACTCTATGTTTTGGATGTTTAATGCAAACAACTTGTAGACTTTCCTAACACATTTCTTTGTTTGTAAGGCAGATATTTGTCTTACAGAAAATTTCTTTGGAATTCCTTGAACCTTCACATGGTTCCCTAGGCTATCAGTACACAACATAGACTTGTGCAAACAATCAAGCAAGACATGGTGTTGTTCCAGCCAGTCCATGCCGATAAGTACATCATATGATCCTAAACATAGGATTTTTAGGTTTACTTTCGTAAGAAAACCATTTAGGTTTACCTCACATTCTTTAACGATTTTTGAAACCTTCTGTTTCATACTTGTGGCTAACTGAACCAGCCAATATTTTTCATGTTTTACTTTTCCTAGCTTGCATTCATCAACAATTTTAGGAGAAACATAGCTTCGACAAGGACCAGGATCAATAAGTATTGAAATTTAAGAATTCAAGATCTTACCTTCTATCTCAACCATTGTAGCTTGATGATCTTCCTGTCGACCATCCAATGCTACATAGATCCGCAGTGTTCCAGTTATGTCCTCAAGAGTTGCTTCTTCTTGTAAGTTGTGCAAGACCCCACCAGTCTTGTTCTTACAATCTCAGGCATAATGAGGCACACTTCATTTTTGGCACTTGATCTGTAGCGGGGTAGCATTGGCTCCACTTGCTATCGGTTTGCTAACATTAGCAGCTGGTACATAAGGCTTCGTACCAGATCTATTAAAGTTCTTATTTGCTTGAAAGCTGTTATTTTTCTTTCTGTATGGTTGTGGGTTGGAACCAGGTTTGCAGTTATCAGAGAAGTTCTTAGACTTGTCTCGATTTTGGTTCAGGTTCTCTTGCCTCAGCTATCCATGCTCATAACAGAGCCTATCTTTGTGCAGCATGGGATCCAAAGTCTTAGGCATGTCGAATTCAATCATGTCCCTAAAACTGGGAGGAAGACATCCTAGGAACTGTTGGATAGTTACCTTTTCTTCTTTGATGTATGGTACGTAATGCAAAAGATCTAGAAATATGTTAATAAACGTGTCCATAGTCATGGATCCCATGCATAGTTCATGAAACTCTTTCACTTTTCGGTCAAAGAACCTTTCTGACATATATTTTTCTCGGAAAAGCTTTCGAAAAGTATCCCATCGTATTTCTCGCAGCTCATCTTTCTTGGTGTGTTTTAAATCCCTCCACCATCTTGTTTCCTTACCATTTAAGTTATAGATGGAAAGACGAGCCTTCATCTCACTTGAATGGTCATGAACCTGGAAATACTTACTCATGCCCAGTAGCCATTCTTCATCCTTTTTCCCGATGTTTACTTCACCATCATAGGTTGGGGCTCTTATTTTTTGAAACTCCCCCTAAAGACTGTCATTGCTTCTTTGCTTCTTTCTCTGTGGAGAAAGTGAGTCACTACTAGAAGGACTGTGATGGTCTCATTTTGGTGCTTCACGGGTGCATTCTTCTTTTCCCTCTCCTCTTGGGCCACTGGCCCATTTTGGGTAAGGTTCTCTTTTGGAACTGTTTGTGGACTGAGTAGGTTTACCTTGCGAGCTTCCTCCCGTCATATTTCTTAGTAACTCTTCATTTATAACGTGCTGCTCCTTCCTTTCGTTTAGGTTGTCTTCTCTGAAACTTTTCAATTCATCTTAAAGACTGTGTAAATTTTTCAAAAAATCAGATTTTAAATCTACCACCAGCTCCGCTTCTGGAGTGGGGATGGTCATCTTTCCTTACTGACTATTTTGTTCCTCAGTATTCATAAACTGAACAGTGCTGTAAAAATTCCTGTAACTCTCAAAAAAAAATTTTAATAACAGGAAAAAATTCTATTAGAAAACAAAATTTAATAGTATACTTTATATTTTCTTTGTGATGATAGATTGGTGCACCCATAGGTCTCTTAGTATTCAAACTAGGCTCTGATACCACTTCTAATGTCCCCAAAAATCGAAAATATTTATTTTTTATAGGCTAGTAAAAACTACCTAGACATAACCTTATTCACTTGTGGAACTCTATCGTACACTTCATGTACCTTTGTTTATTCATAAGTTGTTCTTACATTCTGTCTTTTACTTTCAGTCATTATTTTTAATGTATTTTACATATTATGTTGTACTGTTGTTTACTGCTTAGTATTATGATTATACTTTTGTCGCTTATGTGTCGTTACTAGATTTATATGCTTCGTCCTTTCTGCATTTTTGCACTTGTTAATTATAGAGTCCTAACTTAACTTTGTTTGTGGAAACAAAGTGGGCGGAGTGGTGGGATTCGTTCTCACATGACGGTTTGAGAGGTAAAGGTGTTTACTGGTTTGCAGGATTACTTAGTTCTCTGAACTAAGGCACCTATTTTTATTTCACATGCAGTTCATACCTTGCGACGGGGTCCTATTTAACGAGTACAGAAAGTTGTGACCTTAAAGATCATACTGTTGGTTGACTTCGGTTCTTTTACCGACTCCGAAATTATAATAGGTATAATTACTATTTTTACTTCATTATGGTTTCGTATCTCGTCATTTATATATCTTAGTATAATTGAGTTCTATGTTTATTTTATCACAACTTGTTAACACTTCTTATGTTCTCCATTTGCAGGTTATTGTCTGGGCTTAAGGACTGACCCTTCATTTTTATGAGGGTTAAATGTTTAACATGGCATATTGCATATGCCATGTTCACTAAGCATAATCTTAGGGCTTGAATGTATGTACTAAGTTATGGCTTAAAACCTAAGGTTCTCATGTTATGTTTAAAGTGCAAGTCTTGTGGCTTGTCTTGAGACTAGCACAGACCAAGCCTTGTCCAAGCACTAAACCTTAACATTGTAATACATTATGCCTTGTTATAACATATACGTTGTAATGTTTTACCTTGTGTTATGAATAGGGTGGCGATTATATATCATATGGTTGAACCCTATGTTAGCAAGATTTTAAGATTTGCATGAGAAATGGAGGCCACATTTATGCAACGAAACCTTACTATGGAGAGTGGGTTGGGTATTTTCGTTAATGGACACAATCTTGTGCATTAATTCCATTAATGCACTTGGGTTTCGTGATATCCCAAACTTAGGTTGGGCTCATGATGACTTTGCCAAATCGCTTGTCATTTAGGGTTTGTGTATTCTGGCTCTGTGCAGGGAGAAAACATGGAGGAGACCCTCAGACCTTAAGGTAAGCTTCGTTCTGGATTCTTATGTCTGTACAATGTTTTGGTTTAAGGTTCTTAACATTGTCATAATTCTCATCCCTAGTTTCGCTTGGTGTTTACAGGTGTCAAAGTATAGTGAAGAGTAGCATTGCTCCATCTTGGTCGTTGTCTTGACTGTAGAGCTAAGGTGCAAGCTAATCCTTGATCAACAAGCATACACTTTTTGCCTCTCGGCCTGTCTGCGTGTTGTTTCTTTGTTTCACTTTGGGGGTTCTTGGTGGGGTTTGGAGTTTTCCTTAGGGATTATGATTACAATCATGGGTTTTATTATTTTGTTATGGCATTTAAGCCATGAAGTAGCTCGTAAGCCATTCGGCTTTGTGTAGATAAGTTTGGGTTATGTAAATCGTTATTTTGATTTTGGGATTTTATAGACATGGGCTACACCATTTCTTGCAATAGTTCCATAGCTCATTGGCATGCCTGTATAAACCTTGTCCTCAGCCTTTAATGGAAACTGTGTAAAAAGACCTTGGTATACTTTGTTGCAAACAGATTTATGTATTGTTTTTATATGTGTGACAGCGATGGTTAAAATGATATACTGTGTATATGAATTCCTTATGTGTTTTTATTAAAGCAATGTACTTAATTAGAGCATGAGTTTGTAAGAGGCATTCGCCTAATCGGATGCTTTGTGTATAAATTGGAATTATTTATTGCTTAGTTGTGATTACTAGACAATGCGTGGGTAGAAGGGCCATGCCGTAAATGACATGAGTCTTTCCCATAATTCTGCGATAACTTGTATATTATTTGTTATGGTTATTTGTTCTTATGTAAATTGGACTGTGGAAAAGCCATAGGTTGGAAACCACAATGGCTAAACCCTTACTGTGAGTTTATAGTTAAAGGACAGTGTATTTAAATTGTTATTGACTAAGGCCTTGCTGTAGCTAGGGTCTTTACGACCTCACTATTAGCATATGCACTGTTTCTTACATGGCATTTGATGTATTTATAATTTGTAGCCCGCATACATTAGATGTATAGCATGGCCTGTGTAAAGATGGTTATACAATTCGCTTACCATTTGTGTATAAAATGCTATGGTTTGTTATTATTGTTTTTGTCTTGGGTCTGGACATCCATAGGAATCAATGTCACGACCTCTGTTGGTCAAATGGGTTTTAAGTATTAGTTGTTTGATGTTATGTGACGGCTGTGTGTACATTTAGATGGAACCTTTAAACACTTTATGTTTTATGAAAAGGATGACTGTAATAATAGGACTGTATGCTATTTTATAATAACGAGTTATGTAAATGGATGTGATATTGGATTAAGATATTTGAACTATGGAGTTTATATAATAATACAAAGGTTTGGTACTGGACCACATGGATGGTCACGATGCCTTCTTTGTTTGGTTAATTTATGATTATGTTTATTTAATGGAATGTTATGATATTTAACCTATACTTGTTGAGAGAGACCTTGAATCTCTTTAATGATTTGCTATCTTAAATTTAGTTTTCGTCTATCTTTAGTTGATTTAGTTTAGAATATTTAATTCTGTACTTTAGTTTATTAGTAATATAATTAGTATTTTAATTATAAAACTATTTGAATACTATTATATATATATATATATATATATATTTAACCTGTACTTCTGAACTAATTTTGAATTTAAATAAAGCCTCTGTTGATAAATGAAATATGTCAGCAGAGTAATGCAACGTGTAGAACAATTATATGCTAACTGGTAACAAAACCTAGATATAGTAAGCATAAAATTAAGCATGGAAATAATACAAAAATCAACTTAAAAGTACAAACCCTCGTAATGTACATCATATAATAAAATTTATAGCCTAAGCTTAGTATTAAAGAAGATACAAATGCTAGCATATTGTAACCAGAGAATCCTATACATAGGGTTAGGAAATGCATTGAAATCATTTACCTAGTATATCTAGCAAATAAATTTATAGAAAAAAATTAGGAATTCTAGGGCTTCATACCTCAACTTGAAGCTTTGTTAATGGTTAAACCTACACACTCAAATAACCATCATTAACAATTCAATGTAGATCTAACCTCTGTTTGATGAACGTTCCACCCAACCATGACCCGAAACCGTTCCTGGTTTAGATTTGGATCCCCCCAAGATGGACTCCAACATGCAAGTAGCTTAGAGATCCTAAGGTAGGATTTCATAACCGGTATTTTGTTCTGAATCAATTCTCCTTTCCTTGTAGGAGAAAGTTTCTCCAAAGAAATCACTTGAGAGCAGGATAGGCAGAAATAATAATTTCCCGAGATAAAATTAATAATTACTTTGGATAATTATTAATATTTTAACTTAGGAACTTTCTAGTAGTTCCTAGTTGGACTTTCATAGACATTATACTATTGATTAATCTTTAATAATCAATAGTAATTGATGGAGCTTCTCTTCTTTCTTTCATTTATTTATATTATTAATATATTTAATTCTTATACATACCATGTATAAAGTACATAATAATAAAATACTTTGTTAACATTTGTCTCTGGGCATCATATACCATGATCCCTAGACTTAGTGACACTTCTTGATTAAGGTCAAGTAGGTAGATGGTTTAGGTCTACTAGGCTAGGAATATCTAAACATCCATGCATGTTGGATTTCCCTCGTATAACGTGGTAGCTCTTCATTACTTTGATAAGAATACATAAATTTGAAATTTCATTTAATCACTTATAAATAAGTATGATGAGATCAATATTTTTCTCGAGTCGTTTTCACTCGGAAGGTATTAAATTCTTTTCAGCAACCCCTAATGCTTACCAGAGCCTATACTCAATGCTTTACAGGGAGTTACAATTCAGTGCAATTCTAGAGCTCTTCGCTCAACACTAGTGCTAGGATGTACTTGTATGATACACGTAGGTATACAATGGCCAAGGATCTAATGCTCCAGAGCTTATGCTCAACATCAACATGGAAATCTCCAGGGCTTATTCCCAACACATCCATTTATCTTTTCATGTGTTCCAAAGCTTCTCGCTCAACACAAATCACCAATCACTCTAGTGCTCAAGAGCTCCTCGTTCAACACAAAACATCTCATCAATCATGTGCTTCAGGGTCCCCGCCCAACACAAACAAACATATAGATATATCATATCATCAATAATTGGCTTACGCCCAATATATAAAAAAAATCATCATGTTCATATGCAGTGGGTTCTTCGACCCAATATAAAAATAAAACATCCAGATAATCATCATAATCAATAGGCACATGCCTATAAGTGTTAGGTCCAAAATTCAAGATATTACAATATTCTTCCTTTTTGGTAATCATTTTATGATTGCGAAGTCGAATATTAATGCTACAAATATTTTGTTGTTTATCTTGTCACATTTACTTCTTCCTTCCAAATAATCAGTAGCACTTATGCCATTTTGCGGTCCTATCTATTGTCGGTTTGATTACTTAAATATTGTTAAATACAAGCATAACATTTCCATGTATAGTATGTGCATGAGAGGTTATGTTTCTGGAAAGTTTAATATGAAGAACCTATTATATATAGATGGTCGTCCATGCAATCGTGTGAATATTGCAGGATTCAGAAATAGTTCTAGGCACTCTTTATTTTCTTTAAATTATTGATTTGAGAAACACTTCATTGACCATGAGTTCTTTATGAAAAGGAAAGCATCAAGATTTGTTGTTGTACAAGCAATACATAGTTTATCTCCTAGTGAAAATTTATTAATAAACTACAACTTTTTTATACCACAAACCGCTCGTCCGAGACATCTCACATTGGGATGACCCTCAGACGTTCCATTGTGGTGTAAGAAAAAAAAAAAATGATTAATTGTATTTGTCAATTTACAATGGGAGACATGTTAATGTATTTCTTAGTTTGAAATTATGTTTTATAGATTGTCAATTTAATTTATAAATTGAATTTGAAAATGTGTTGCTCAATTTTTAATTTCTATATTTAATGTGGAATTCATGTTAACTTATCGCTCAATGTAAACGTTTGTTTTATATATTGTTTGTATATTCTCATTTTCTATTGGAAATGATTCTTATGCTTATGAAATAATTGTTTTGTATAATAAAAGATCAAACCAATTGCATTGTTCTTGCTAACTTCATCGATGTATTGTTCAATATTTTTTAAATTGGGATTCTGATGATGAACGACCTTCATACCATCTTTCATTGCACCCTAATGCAATGTCAAATCGAGAGAAGGTTAACATTAGAGGAATTTTGAGGTCTAAAATGGGCCTCCTAAGGAAAATAATAAAATAATAGTTAAAATAATAAAATAATATTTATTAATTTTGGAGGAAAAAGGAAAAAAACTACTTTTTATGTTCGTATTTTTGACATATCTCCCTATGTTTTTACTCAAATTTTGATCAGGAGAGATCGTTGGGTGCAGAATTTGATTCCGCATCCAACGAGTACCCACACTACATACTTTTGGTGGACCTTGCTACCCCAAAAACAAGAAATACCTGAAAAACATGATGATGACATCATCATCACATTTTTTCAGGTATTTATTGTTTTTGGGGTAGCGTGGTCCACCAAAAGCATGCAGTGTCGGTACTCGTTGGATGCGGAATCAAATTTCACATCCAACAAGCTCTCCCGATCGAAATTTGAGTAAAAACACAAGGAGATATGTCGAAAATATGAACAAAAAAATTAGTTTTTTTATGACAAATATGTCAATTCAACCATTATGGTTGACTCATTTTATTGGAATTCTATTGGTTCTTGAATTCCAACTCACAAGAACTTATTGTTGGCACATTTTCTTATAAGGCCCATTTTAGACCCCAAATTTCCTCTAATGAAAAATAGTGCAACTTGGAGACGAAGCATACTAAACATGGTTGAATCAACTACTTATTATATTTCCACTGTATCTATCCTCACCAGTTAGGAATTCCTACAGTGATAATAGCTCTTCACATGTTTGCAATGGAGGTGATGAATTAGATGTTGGTATGGATGAGTTATTATGACAACGGAGTGCTAAGGATGCTGCGTTGTTTCATACATTATAGGACAATGAAATAGGGGATGTTGCTCGTATCATTGAATCCTTCTTTAGAAACCTTAAAACGTAAAATTCCAGACCTCTATTTGAACCTGGCCGGTCAAAGTCTACATAGTTGGGGACAAGAATATTACTGTACAACTTGGAAGCAAAGTATGGCATGTCTGACGCGAATTTCTCAACGATGTTGAGGTTAGTGGCCATTAACTACCTTATATTTTGAGGAATCATGTTACACAAATATGATCATTAAAAATGGTCAATTTTATGAATGTTAAGGGACATCGTACATTTGTATTTCCCACTAATTACAGGTCATTCAAAGATAATGTGCTTTTCAATGATAATTTCTTTCCTTGAAGCTACAAGAAGGAAAATGAAATGTTGGGTGTTGAGTACATATCGTATCATGCATGTCTCAATGATTGTAATATATGTGTGTGTGTGTGTGTGTGTGTGTGTGTGTAAAGAGATATGTCCAAAATGTTGGAATGACAGGTACACATAATCGAATAACCAGGCTAAAATCCTAAAACACATGGTCCTCTTCATAATATATTGATGCACATGCCTATAATCCCAAGGATTCAGAGGCTCTTTTGTTGCAAAGAATTATCTATGATGCAAGGACGGCATGCATCGCATCAAATTGAGGAAGGAGTTTTGTGAATCCCAATAGTTCAATAGCCATGAATCATATAGAGGATACATGGGCCAATAAATTCAAGGATGAAGTACACAACCTTAGATTAAGCATAGCAATTGATGGTGTCAACCCATATTCCCAATAAGACAATAAATATATTGTTTGGCATGAAGTGATGATCAATAAAAATATCACGCCATGGTTGTCCTTAAAAATAAACATCTTATGCTGTCTCTTATAGTCCCCAGTAGAAGACAAGTGAAGAATATGGATGTTTACCTACAATCATTGATCAAAGAGTTTAAGGCATTATGGGAAGGGTTACAGGTTTATGAGACATACATACCCATCCCATCATATAGGAGTTTTAAGTTGTATGGCATATGTGCATACACCACACATGATAATCTAGGGTTGGACTAGTTTGCTAGGTAAATATACATTGTTCAATTTGTTTATATTCAAAGCAAAAATTTTAAAACCATAGTACTATAATTGGGCTATATTGATATTTTATAAATTGGAATTCTTGGAATATTAAGTGTTTAAGTGTAGGTGTAATAAAGATGCTAATTTTTATTTGTGGAAAACTAAAATTTGAAAACTAATTATTACTCACTGGTTGCCTATATATATATGGCATTTTTTTATTACAATCTACTTAAAAAAAATATCATTCAATTTCATAAATAATTATTATTAACTGGTTATATATATATATATATATATATATATATATATATATCACAGTCTACTTCGGTCTTTTATACTATTAATTTCTTTAGCTAGGATATACTAGTGATTATAAGGCTGATTTAATGGCATTGAACAGTATCAGATATCATATTTCACACTAGATTACGGATTGGAATAAAACTCTTTGAGAAAGACGCAATTAAATATGTTATCGCTAACAGTTTGACAAAGAGTGAACAAACTAGGCGAAAACGTTCTCTGAGAATACGGACACTATTAAACAACGCAAAGCTAGATCTCAGTGAAGGTTCGACGTCGGCCCTCGGCTTTTTACAGGTTCGACGTCAGCCCTCGGCTTTTCAGATAAAAGTTTGAGTGACAGACGGCTTGAAATTGAAAGAAAATAGGCTGGGAGGAAAGCTATTCCCAACCTATATTTGAACTTATAAACATACACAAAGTTTCTTCTCAATATATAATATATACATTAGAATCCTTTGTGAATAGTACACACGCGTCGATGGTCTACTTCCAAACGTCATTAAAGTCTGCTCCACTAACTCCAAATTCTTCTTGCCCTGGTGATGCAAAATCATTTTGAATAACTCGCCGATGCCCATTGAACTGCCAAGTATCATCCTCCCACAGAGACCCATAGAAAGCCTCAGCAGTGTCAACATAGCCATCCAGGGCATCCGAATACGATATAATATCGAGAATATAACCTCCGTCGATATGGTTCATGATTATTCGAAGTTCATCCGTACTAAACTGGTCTACGAATAAATCAAGAACGCTGGCTTCGCCGTAAAAGTTGAAGTCTCCTATATCACACCTCGCTAAGGTTGCTTCAGAATTCCCGTCCCCTTGCTCATTTGAAATTACCATCTGCTCAGTGTTGCCCTTTTCATCGCTGGAGTCGATATTATAATTATCTGTTTGCCCCTTCAACCCAATGTCATCTTTCAAAGGCTTTATAACTCCGTTGAGTCTCATCTCGTCCTCAGCCTCATCCACAGCAATATGGATACCTTCAAGATTACAGTGGTTATTGATCTTCTCGAGAAAAACCATGAGATCACTGTCATGCCCCAACGTTAATCCACTATTAGATCTCTTCGCGTCTCGCAAAGCCAATCCACTATGCAAATATTCATCTCTCCCTCGCTTATTCTCACATAGTTGGGACGAGGCGGCCATCTCTGCAAACAAACGCTGTGAATAAATCGTAACTGATACACCAATAGAGAGACTTGCTTGTATCAGTATGTTTCTTCCATGTGAGTTTGAGATTTAATGCAGCGAATTAGGTTATTAAAATTTTCAACTATACCACAAATCATCGTCACCCCAAAACTTGTTTATAATATACCTATATAGCTGGCAGTACATAGATCACGACGAATCCTTCCGGATGTGGAAACTTCCACAAGAAAAACTGTACAACGTGTTGTTTTTAGAAGTTATTTTCCTTTTGTGCACTTTCTGTAAACGGGAATCGTTCAGCACACGGCAACGCCCCTGGAGTCCAAATCATACCGTCCAAGTTCCAACCACGCAAGTTGCCAGAAAAGATTGGTTCCAACCATGCAAGTTGCCAGAAAAGATTGGAATAACCTATCGACCCGAATATTTGCACTAATCCGACGGGACGTCCAGCAGAGCACCGTGGCCGCCTAAATAAAGTCCTAATCGATTGAATGAAGCCTTAGTCGTCCAATTGGTGCAAAATAGTTGAGTCGATAGGTTAACCTCGATTTCTAATATTCGATCTGACTCTATATGCTGCAACAGACATATTTGCCATTTATTTATTTCAAAACAGTCATATTTATCATTTATTTATTTCAAAATTTTATCTAACCAAGGCAAACCAAAATAAACATTTTCCATCGTCATGACCTCGACGTGTATTTTAAAATATTTTCATTTTCATCACTTGTGTATATGATTTAAATAAACTTATATGACGTTTGTGGTATAGATCACCTTAAATGATGTAATTTGTAAGCATTTTAATCATTGGTCTTTACTATTTAATTGCTCATGAAAGATCTTATATTTTATTTGAAGTATTGTTAGAAAGGGTCGTTTTGTATTGTTGAAGTATATATATATAAAGAGCTTGTCGTTTGTATGAAAATTTATAAAATGTTATTTTTACAATTTTAATTTTAATTTAGCTTGTATTTTTATACCTGCCTCCGGCTGGTATATTGTAATCGGTCGATTTCAAACCCCGTTGACTTTGCCTATTACCTGGTGTTTTTTGGCGCTGTTTTAAAAAATCAAACATGTTTTCCTAAGTATGACTTTGGCGTTTGCAAAATATTTTATTTAATTTTTTTAAAAATCTAATTTTCTAGACAGCTGATTGGTTGAGAGGCGATGATGTCAACATCGGGGTTTGGTATCTGGATTTCACTCGACATGTGGCAAGATGACATCATAATTTAAAATTAAAAAAATCAAATTTTTATCCCATTGCCAAGTGGCAGATTGCATGCTGAGCATGGGAGCCAGCTCTTCTGGGCCCATGCCTCCTGCCGCTGCCGTGTGTCTGGGCTCATGCCTCCTGCCGCTGCCGTGTGGACCGTGGCGCCTACCAGCAGCCGATCGCCAATGCCTGGAACGAGCTCGAACAGAATGTTGCTGAGAATCAGGAAAACGTACATGTTCGGTTTTGTCCGTCCCCTGTGCCAAAATATCTTCCATTACAGCTTTCCATATCCTTTGTTTTCTCAAATGGAGTTTGGTACCCTGAAACAGCAGACAGAATGCATTAGAAGGTGGGAGCCTGATCCCAAATGTTGAGATGAAAATACCTTGAATTGAAGTTTATCTAGTTAGCATAGCGTTCTGCGTTGAGATGAGAACACGGCACATTCCAATGTACAAATCATCGAAATTTCAATAGCTCATGCCGGACTATAAATTTTGCTAAGCTAAAATAAAATTGTTGATAAATTCATGAAGCCCAAAGCTTGATTACAGTAAGCTCGAGCCTGTAAAGGGTATAAGAAATTGCGCTTCTACCTTAATTGACGCCTAGAACAAAGGTGTTCCAGGTTTTAAGTGCGAGTACGCAAGCTAGCGTATTAATAATTCTGTCACGATTAAGAAACATATGTGGATCTCCACATGGCAGGTTTGGATGTAAATTTAAAAGTCTTACAGATTCAGGAAGCCCAGCGAAGTTTTAGGAGGATATGATCCAGTGTTACGATTCGATTGACCTAAATCGCTGCTGCATTTAACAAGTTATGAAAGCATTGCCCGATGATGAGACCAGAGCGGGCATCATTATAATCGCTGTAGCATTTTGAATTTAAACAATTCTCTTTCAGCTACCTATCGAGCAAGCAACAGGCGTTTAAGGCCTCGCAACAAACGGGCCAAACAGACTTCCCTACTGTTCAAGCTTCAGGCCGTCTGAATACGATAAGATGCCTCGTTAGCGTTTCAAAACACACTATGCCGTAGAGGATTACAAAAGATCGGCTTTTCTTTTGCGCTGCAGGGTGGGGGTGTTCATTTAGGTCTATTTTAATTGCCATTCATTCTCGGGTGGGGTATTTCATGGACGTTTGTATTAAAACCATTTATCCATTCACTGGATAATGGTTAGCGTCATGTGCATTTTTCTTAAAAAACAGACCAAATTTATAGTATTCAGACAATAGAAGAACAAAAAGACAATGGAAGAACAAATTAATGAAGCATATTATTCATGAGAAAAAGCCGTGTTTGCTTATTCATGGACAAGAACGAAAAGACCTGGAAAAGACCTGGAGCTTCATTATCGAGGATCGGACTGCAGTTACAAGATTTCACTCCACAGAAAATGCTGAAATGTTATGACAGAACTAAAGGAATATGAACCAGTATTATGATATTTGGTCTAGACCCAATTACTTTGTTGTTGGTTAGCAACAAAAAAAAAATGCAAAAAACAATGTCAAAATTTTATGAAGCCGAAAACAATGTAAAAAATGTATAAAATCCATAGCTTCATCTGCAAATGTCTCCGAGCAAAAAGACCTGTCAATTTCACTATAAACGTGTATGAAATGGCCCAGTTCCAAGCATGGCTTCATAGTCGCCAATGGCATCCTACATCAGGTTCCCTTTGTTAGTTGTGCTCCCGGATGAACCGTTCCTTCCTACTGCGTTACCTCTACCTGGCATCAATGACAACGTGTTTCTCCTCTTCCTTCATGCAACTTGATTAAATTATCTACATAGTACCATGTTTCATTATTCATGGAGAATCGATCCCCCAGTTTGCCCGTTTGTCCACATTCTCTACAGCCTACTGTCTATCTACCCTTTTCCACTTGCGTGCCATGCAAATTAGTTAATGCTTCGAGATTGGCAGCAGATGCCAATTAGACCAAGTAGGCGTAACAAATATGCATGGCACACAGGTGGCAAACGCAATATAGACACCAGGTTGTGGAGAATGTGGACATGCAAGGCATCCTCTGCAAAGTTGCAAAGTGGAGCGCAGTTCTCCATGAATAT